>JAJAGP010004808.1:0-42803 GCA_025084515.1 Ancistrus triradiatus | reverse complement strand
TCTGATTGGCTAAATCTTGGTTACGTCCCTGAACCGACCAGGCTCGAGCGGAGCAGAGTAGCCAATCACGAACCAGTGACGTTATGCCTGGTATAAAATATTTTGAATGACGCAGGGAGCAGTAGAAGGCGGACGGACATTTTCTTTCGTCTGACGACGAGCTGAAATCGAGCAAGAACACACGACGGTTACTGCACCAAGGTCGGCCTCGAAGACACAATGAAAAGAACGTCGACGATGTAAATGGACTGCGACAAAATATTGCTTGTATATTGCGTAAATTAAGTTCAGAGTTCGCTTTTGCATTGAGAAGACGCGACTCAAAGATGTCGGACGAGGCGGCTCGCGAGGACGCGTGTCGGGAGTACCAGTCCTCTTTGGAAGATCTGACTTTCAACAGCAAACCGCACATCAACATGCTCACCATCCTCGCCGAGGAGAATCTGCACTTCACCAAGGATATCGTCGCTATTATTGAAGCGCAAATTGCCAAGGTTTTTATGATAATGGCTTTATTTTGTGTTGTTGCGTAGCGGCCATGTTGTCGACCTCGAACCGAGCAGAACGTGCGCGTGTGCAAAATCAGCTGGAACCCGCGAATAATCGTGCCGATCTTAGTCTAAACTTTAACCGTAACTAATTGGGTTTTAGTCTGTTTTTAAATTTGCGACGTAATACATAATTGTTAACCAAAAACACGTCCGTTTTGCTTTCGAGGCCTAAAGTAGGTTAACGAAAATCGTACTACCGTATTATCTAACTAGTTGCCGGATGCGCACGGAAATTGTCTAACCACACGTGCCGTAAAGTTGAATTTAAACTCGACGTTTTACGAGTGCTGTTTCAAATTAATTCTTTTGTAGCTTCGTGACTTGTAGAGGACGGTAAAAATCAATAATAATCACAAAACGTTTTTGTTCTTTGAAATTGACCCTTCTACCACGTATTCAGTTTTAAACCGCGTTGTTATGCAAACTTTTAGGGTAGAATTGCGTTTTCTACACTTAGTGTTCCACAATGTTGATCTTTATCGTCTAGTTTTATATTAACTACATCCAGGTTGTGGTGTTCATAAAACAAAAAAGTAAAAGCCCTGCACACTGTCCATGTCCTAAAGTGAGGGAAATATCTCAGTAATGTTAGTTTTATATGCCATGATTGTTCCATATGTTTTCAACGAGACCATCAGCTTCTCCACCCAGATAGTCATGTAGTCATCGGTGAATCATGTTAATCGTTGTTTACAGCATCGAGGGAAGTGTATCCTAATCATTGTAGTATGTGCATTACATAATACATTGTAAAAGTAATTTCTTAATGGCCATTTTTTAAATCCTTTTAAGTTAATGCAACATTGACCCCTTCAAAAGCAATTTGCCTTTCACAGGCCATTCACTGTGGTGTCCTTTCTGTTCTTCAAATAAAAGGTTTTTTTTTGCAGGGCATGACTTTACCGACTAAAGTTTCTCTTGGTTATTACCTTTAAAGATGCCCAAGTTTGAAGACTTAAACTTGAGATGTACTCATTTCGACCCCTGACGATCCTGGGCCAAAGCGGGGCTTTTGTATTTTGGATGAAAGAGGAAAAAGACAGAACATTTTGACCATGAATTAGTTAACATCAGGATGGGCCAAGGAGCGAAAAAATGTATGCAGATGGCAAATAAATTGAGCACACAACTTGTGATTAAATACTCATGTAAATGAGGCATTATGGAATGTTTTTATATAACTTAAGTGGCTTTTAAAAAAAGAACATGATAAAGTTCAACTGTGTGGGACACTAATTGTAGATTACTGTTACAGTACTTGTATCTGCTTTAAGTAAACACGTCTGTTTTTATCTTAATGTATTCAGGAAAAATTCTAAAATTACATTTAATACAGTAGCTTTGTGGTTCCGAATTGATTTGTGTTAACTTTAGGAAATGCCATGAACCATCTGGAAGTGAGTACAGAGCATTTGTTTTTTAGCTTTAGAGTTCATACAGTATTGATACAGCAGTATAATACCATACCTTAGACCCTTTTTTGAGGTTTTCTTTGGTATTTGTGCTTTTACTTTTTTATTCACTGTAACAAGTAACAATTGGACTTTTTTAAATGTTGCTGACTGCTTTATTTTTGTAACACTGAGTAAAAGGATTTCTGAATTCATAATGTGCATTACATCTTGTTAGGAAACACTTGATGCCAGCAGAAGTGGTGACATTGTGGGGAAATAACCCCAGGTGTCTTTTTATTCAGTCTTACAAATTATTTAGCACAGAACTCTTAAGTGAAGCTGCATAAAATCAGTTGTTACTGTGAATAAAACTGGAGTAATGAGAGCAATCGGACCTGACAATGTATTCCTGAAAAGATGCATCAGGATAAGTTTACAAATCTATAATCCTGTCGGCTCATTCAGCACTGATGCAGAACGTTTTAGCCACATTTGGTTAATACTCAATGTTATATTCACAAAATCATCATTTCTTAAGTTGTTTTAGAAGCACATTTAGTTGTCAATAGATGAGTCTTAAGATGGTGTTCTACATTCACATCAGAAAGCTAGGTGACTCGAGCATTATGACAAACTGGAGTCGATTGCTAAACTGATTACCGTCAGCATATGCTGGATTAGGTCATTGCTTGGCCTAGTTGTAATCTGGATTATGTTTTCCATTATATTGACTAATACTAGCAGCGGAGTTCAGTGGTGCTGGCAGATGTGATGGTCAAATGCATTTCACTGCAAGTTGTTGAGTGCTACGCAGTTCTGCTGTTTAAGCATTGCAGACCATATAACTGAATAACGTGATCAATAAAAATAATTTCTGATACTGTAAATGTCTAATAGCAGTTTGATCGTTTGCTTATCGTGAGAAGGCATGGTACTGAGGTCATAACTTGGTTGGTCCGTGAGTCTGGTCCTATTCTATTTTGTATTTATTTACCAATAAAAGGTACATGGCATGTTTAGATTGCTGAATAATTTTCTATTGATTTCAATGTTAATAAATGCTCCTCAAATGTGACAATAAACTATGTGAAATGTGCTTTTGTCTTTCTTTACCAGTGTAATTTTTTAATGGCACTTGTGCCTGTAATTTGAGTTTCAGTTAATGGGAGGTTACAAGGTCTTATGACCTGGTCACATAGTGCTCCAGATGTTTTCAACGCTTTTAAAAAGTTTTTATTGCATTAAACTCGGTGTGTAAAATTTCATGTTGCTCTTGGTGGAAAAAGTGGCAGAAATGTCAAACCAGAATCTCAAAGGATAAAATACACAGTAACATGGAAAAAGTAAAATGTTTTTTTCTAAATCTTGTTTTTGCATGACTAAAAATGTTAACAGACAGCCAGATGAAGAGGAAAAAGCATCCTTGTTTTTTTTTTTTTTTCTCCACAAAAGGCTTGTTTAACAGCAGCACTTACAGCAAAAGACTACTAATAACTAATAAAAAGGACATCTTCCTTCTATTGTTTTTCATTCCTCTGGAATACCAGCTGAAGACTCATCCGGAATGTTTTTTTTCCCAAGAAGGACTTTTTTTTGTTGTTGTTGCGTATGGAGAGAAATGGCACCAAATAATCATGCACTTTTCACTTCAAGATTTTCTGCAATGCTGATCTTTCAGCCTTTATGAACTTTTAAAAACAGTGGACCAAAAACTTAAACAAGAAACAACAATTTTAAAAAAAAAATCTTTTTTTAGTTTTTGTTTTTACTAGTTTTTTCTCCCAAAATTTTCACATCAACTTTAATACCCAAGAACACAAGCTTATATTACATTGTAACTGTACATTTGTTATGTTGTGTACTAAACTTGTCAGTTTTCTATCGCTGTAGGCGCCTCCTGCTGAGAAGCTTCCTGTTTTGTACTTAGTGGATTCCATAGTGAAGAATGTTGGAGGACAGTACCTTCAAGTGTTTGCTAAAAACATTGTCCCTTCCTTTCAATGTGTGTTTGAGAAGGTATATAACTCTCCTTATTTCTGCTCATGGTGGTGTTAATGATTAGCTTCATGTTTTCTTTTGCAAAAGGGTTTATAATTAAACTACGTTTAGTTGTAGTGTGACTTTTGGTTAGTAAAGTTTATGAATAGTTTAATCCTTACATTAGAACAATTTCTTTATGCAAATCCATGTTGTTTTGCTAAATGAAGTCAGATCATTTTCCCCTCCTGTGTTGCTTTAGGTGGATGAGAACACTAGAAAATGTCTTTACAAATTGCGTTCCACCTGGGATGATATTTTTCCTTTGAAAAAGCTCTATGCATTGGATGTTCGCGTAAATTCTATTGATCCTGCTTGGCCTATTAAGCCTTTGCCACCAAATGTGAACGCAAGCATCCATGTCAACCCCAAATTTCTAAAGCCGGTAAGAATGTAGTCCCAGTAAAAATCATGTAGCCCTTTAATTCCCACTACCAGGAAGAATGGTTAATCATTCTCTCTCTCTTTGCGTAGACTGAAGAAATAGCACCTCAAACCCCTGTCAGTGAGAAGAACTTGGCAGAGGAACAAATTATAAGGCAACAGTTGCTTGCTAAGCAAAAACAATTGCTAGAGCTTCAACAGAAGAAGATAGAACTTGAACTCGCACAAACAAAAGCTCAACTGGTAAGTTTATGCAGCTTTGTGCGTACTTCTACTACGTGAACTTTACCCAAAAGAGCCTGTGAGACTGATGGGGACAAACCTGCAGAATCGTTAACTTCTTGATGTGCTAATCTTGCTGATATCAGTGTGTAGTTCTGTCGAGTTGAATTGGACTTTTCTAACCTGTTCCACTTCTGTATCTTGTGGATGCATGTGATGTTGACTGAGACATAATCATACATAGGATACAAGGTTCTAAACCAACCACTATCATGCCTGTGATCTTTCTATCACTTGGCAGCAGATGCTTAGAGTACCTATGAGAGCAGGGTCAGTATCTGGTGATACTCAGGTGTCTAATGTCAGAATTGTTATAAACTGTCTTGGAGTATCCTTAAAAATAAATTCTAGGCTCTCTTAAAGAACTTCTAGTGTTGTTTAGAGCTGTCTTGAAAACAATTGCTTCACATATACTTGGCAGGTGCTGTTTTGTTTCCACTTGAAATCGTAAGTGTCTCTTTCCCTTTCCCATGTAAGGCTGCCAGTACAAACCATCCACCAGGGAGTCTACAGAGTCAGTTTGGTTTACCACCGGTTACCAGCCAGACAGCCCCACCTACAAACACCACGCCATGGCCTCTACCCCACACAGACAAGCAGCCAACAAGAGATCCCAGGTTAAACAGAGCTCCTTCCACAGCTCTAAATGCAAAAGAACAAGGAGCACACAGGAAGGAGAGCCAGGTCACACCAAGCCCCATTAATGAAAAGAAAGGCCCCCTGCCTGTGGAAAGAGCGAAGCTCATGAGAATACCGAAAAAAGACAACTCTGCAGCCGAGGAAAAAGCTAAATCCAAGTCAGTGTCCCCATTAAGCAAGGGTACCTCTCATAAAGGTAAAGATGTTGACCCTGAAAAGACATCCGAGCTTAATAAAAAGGATCCAAGATTGCGAAAGCAGGTACACGAGAAGATCGAGATGAAAGAGGAAGAAGTCAAAGAGAAGAAAAGGTCTTCAGAGAAAAAAGAGAGGGAAGACGGTAGTAAAGGCTCTGAGCAGCAGAGATCCAGCAACTCCAGGAACAAGCCTGTGAACGGCTCTCTGAACAAATATGATAGGTTTGAGACTTTTCAAAAACAAGACATTAAAGTTAGTAAAGCCAATATCAGAAAAAGGTCTCGGTCTAGATCTCGATCACCACCTATGCACTCTCCCAAAAGAAAGGAGAGGCGGTCACCTAAGCGGAGAACAAGAAGCATCAGTCCGCCCCTGAAATTAGGAAAAGGTAGGCAGTTAGTCAAACACAATGAAGACCTTTCCCAACAATTAAATTTCAGAGAAGATCGAAGTCTGCTTAAAAAAGGAATTTCTGAACTAAGGAGGTTAAAGAGACCACTAGAAGATCGGACTCCCGAGCACAGAGACTCTCAGCCACAGAGGGCATCCTCAGCAGAACGCAAGAGTACAAAAGATGGCAAGAAGTGGAAGAGTGGATGGGAAGAAAGTAAAATGTAAGTCGTTTTTTGCATGCTGTTTATTTTTCATCTGTTAACTGCTATTGTAAAATGTAATGAAACTAAATTGTTTTGTTTGAAATATTTCATTTAGTCTTAAACAGTTTGAGCCAGAACCTTCTCATGCCAAATCTGGGCCACAAAGGAATAATAAAACATGGAATAGCTATCAGAGACCTGTAGCGCCTCGACCACTGAAACAGCACCGTCTGAGCGTTGATGCCAACATACAGATACCAGAAGTGCTTAATTCTGCCAGCAAACGAGATCTTTTACGAAAGGTAACTATAAAGGTTGTTCCATGTCTTTCTAAAGTAAAGGAATCTGTTTTACTTTTTTTTTTCTTTTTTTTTTTGGTTGTAATTTTTGTGTTTTGGATGTTAATAATAATTAAAAAAAATTCTTCTTCACTGTGTGGTGCCGTGCTTTAAGTGATTTGTACAGTCATTCATTGTCATTTTCATTTAGGCCAACCAAAGAGTGAAAGATGGAGACATGTCCCAGGAAGATTTCCTTAAATTTGCACATCAAATAAACCAAGTCTTTCATTATCAAGACGTAAAACGTCGTTCTGATTCATGTGAGGGAACAAATGATGATGCGTACCCAAAGAAACCACACGGGGAAATGTCTGATGCTTACTTGGAGCACAAATCTAGGCTGAAAAGAACACAGCTTCAGCGCCCAGGTATTTCCAATATTTCCTACTTAATGGATAATTCAGCTTAAAGTGACAGGTGTGGGTTGTTTTATTTACACGTCTCAAGGTTAACATTTGAAATGTATATTCCAGGCTGAATTTTCTTCTTGTATTGTAATAAGCTTCAGTTTTTAACCCTCTCCTCTTTTTTGCACTTGTAGTTCACCACAACTCTCCTCTGCAGGAGAATGTGCTACACCCCAACAGGCATCAGCAAGAGAAAGATCAGTTCAGTGAGCCCCCTGATGTACACAAAAAGAACAGTGACAGCATTAAACCATTTTCTGGGCCTGGTGATCCTAGAAGAAATGACAGACCACCATCTCGAACAGGACCCGCTTTCAGGAATTCGCCGAGCCCAGTCAATTGTGATGGAAACCCTGTGAAATCTTCGGTCCTGCCATTCGAAGGATCGCCACAACCCATGGAAATGGACCAGCTTGATGGCGATATCAGTCCCAGGTTTGAAAGCCCTAACAGTGTTCACTCTGGAACCGGTCCAGAGAATGATGCTCAAGAAAATTTTGATACAACTTTACGGCATGAAATGATCTTAGGACCAGGGCGAGGAGGACGGAGCCTTGTTGAATCTCCTGGCCATACTCCACCTCATTCCACTGAAGGTCCCAGCATGCACTCACACATGCCGAGACACGATGGGACGACCATCCCCCCACGATTTGAGGGACACAAGACTTCCGTTCCTCCTTATGAAGGAACACCAGGCCATATGGGACAGCCAAGAATGGATGGCCCTCCCCGACCTCATCTTCCAGGCAGATATGAGGGCAACACGGGTCCAGGACGATATGATGGCCCCGGCGGTCACGGTGCTCCTAGATTTGATGGGCCTGGTCGATATGAAGTTCATGGGCCACAAAGGTTTGAAAGACCCCCACTACTGAAAGGCCCTGGTAGATTTGATAACCAACCAATGCAGCACGGACCAGTTAGGTACGGGGAGCCTCGTGGAGTTGGAAGATTCGATGGTCCAGTGGGGCATCAAGGCCCTGGGAGGTTTGACGGTCAAGGACCAATTCGATACAACCAACCAATGCAACCAAATCGATTTGATGGCCCTGCAAGGTTTGATAATCCTCACATACCGCCAGGCCCTTCAGGAACCCCAATGATGTATCCTTCTGGAATGGTAAATTATGATGGACCAAGGATTCTTGAAGGGCCAAGCAGTCAGGGACAGGGCATGATGCGCTTTGAAAGCCCAGCACAACCAGGACCAGTGAGATTTGATGCCCAGCCTATAAGATTTGACTCTGGACCACAGGGGCCTCCTAGATTTTGTGGACCTTCAAATATGCAAAGCCTGTTCAGACCACAGGGGCAGATGATGATCGATCAGCCTCAAAATCAGGGTCCGATGTTAAATTCTGGTGTCCCGACAACCGGCTTTAACATGGCACCATCTAATACGTTTGATGGACAACCATCACAATTTCACATGCAGCAAAATGTCCAGCAGACACCAAACTTCAGCGTGGCAGAGCCATCTCCTTCAGGATTTCAGAATTCATACAGACCTGCTGCACCATTTCCTGGTGCTCCTGCTGGAAACCTCCCTTCCCATGTGAGTACCCAAAAAGCTGTAATATTTTAGTGTTGGCTGTGCAGGTTTGAATTTAATGTTTTGCTTGTTTGTTAGATGGGTGTGATGCCTGCTCCAGTTCAGAACTTTATTCCACAAAACCCAGCACCTTTCAATCAACCAGGTAATATTCTTGGCTATTATTTTTATTTATGTATTCATTGTTGTGGGGTTGAGTTGCATGGATTGATTTTTCTTTTATTGTTTTAAACAAAACCTCATGTGGTTTTTACATTTTTAGGTTCCCAGTTTGTTCAGCCAGAGAGTCATCTGGGCCAAATGGATGTCAATGACCTAATGACTAAATTGATGGAGTTTGGAATAATCAGACCAACACAGTCAGACTCTAACAGTGGTGAGCATTGCATTTTGTGAACTATTAAACATACATAGACCACTCTGTGATAGGGCTGTGTATTAGGACATGCAAGTCATGGCAGTATGATTTCATGCCATCACCTTTGTCAATAAACAAATATGAATAGTTTGCTTTTGTATTTTGTTAGCTGAGCAAATTCTAGCGCAGTGAATTTCTTGAACTTACCCAATATACCGTGACATCACCCTGCATTTAAGTGCGTTACATTGGTGCCAGCTGTCATGATTTCTGAATGTCGGCAAAGATATAATTTGACCGGTGTGTATCCCTGCTATATATATTTTCTCTTTATTAGAGTCCACATCTGCAGAACACTCTCAGAGCGTACCAGAAGAAGAACCAGAAGAGGAGGAGGAGGAGCAAGATGAAGACGAAAACCTCCCTGATTTGACCGGCTTCGTTTTAGAGGACATGAAACAGTGCGTCAAGCCATTCCAAGATACTTGATTTGTTTAGTTAAATCATTAAGCATCATGTAATATCTCGTGCTCTGTCTTCACCTAACAGGAGATATGAAAGTACCATCACCAAACTGTACACTGGAATCCAGTGCTACTCGTGTGGGATGCGCTTCACCTCTTCTCAGACTGACATTTATGCCGATCACTTGGATTGGCACTACAGGCAAAACCGTTCTGAGAAAGACATCAGTAGGAAAGTGACGTACAGACGCTGGTACTACAGCCTGACGGTAAGCCTTACAGCCACCCATGCGGTCAGATACATTTTAACTCGTGTTTCTACTTCCTGGCATGTTTCCCCCTTGCTACAGTTTTGTTACATAATAATGGGTAAGTAAGCTGGCGGCTCATTAAAGCCAGTTCCTCTGTTTTTAGGACTGGATTGAGTTTGAAGAAATTGCTGATCTTGAAGAGAGAGCGAAGAGCCAGTTCTTTGAAAAGGTCCACGAGGAGGTTGTGCAGAAAACCCAGGAAGCGGCCAAAGAGAGAGAGTTCCAGAGCGTCAAAGCTGCCGCAGATGTTGTTGATGAAGTAAGCCTGCAAATCTCAGCTTCGATTACAGTTTGTACCCGGAGTGTGGTGTTCATATCTTTTTATTCAGAAAAGGGTTATCTTTGAAATAACAATGGAATTTGTATTACTATGCTTAAAAGGATCAAACTATTATGGCTGGTCAAACAGGATTGAGTAATATACATAATTACGTTTCTCCAGATTTACACGGCTCTGGATGTAGATAGTTTAATAATATGCAAACCCCTTAAGATGATGGAGTTGTATCACGATTTTAATCTTGTTGAGGACAAGAGTTTAAGCCTTTTTTCTCCTTTTAGATTTGTGAAATATGCCAAGAACAGTTTGAGATGTACTGGGAAGAAGACGAGGAGGAGTGGCACCTGAAAAACGCCATCCGAGTGGACGGAAAGGTATGCAAGAGCATCTCAAGCGTTTGCTCACTTTCAGCTTTCAGGACTCTAATGTGACGATTCTCTCATTCTTTCAGACGTATCATCCTTCATGTTATGACGACTACAAAAACGTAAGTGTTGAGCCTTGATCTGAGGAGTTGATTTATCAGTGTGTAGTCTTGTCTGGTTATGGTGCTTTTCTATGCTAGATTTTATACACGTAATGCACAGAATGGAGGTGTGTCTGAGTTTTGTAAGAAAGAAACGCTCGTCTGCACGCTGCGACGATAATAGCTGGGTGTACTATAGCAGATTGAACTGGGTGCAGGCAGGAGAAAGTGATCCTCCTTTAGACATGGCCAATTCTGAGTAATTAAAGCAGTAATGAATGGACCACTGGGACACCTGTAGCAGCACCCTCAGTCCGCCAGTGGAATAACCATTTTGTTTTTCCACTTTCACCAAATTATTCAATAAATTCCGTGAGAAATGATAGATGACGCTTGATTATGATAGGTTTGTGTTAATGATTTTGCCCTGCTGTAAGTTAGTCAGTGTTAAGTGTGTGTAAGGTAGGCCATGAGATGTACAGTAGACAAACTCCTCTGTTTGTGATAAGTCGGTGTACAGTGACTTTATCAGAGCATAACCCCATTGTAGATCTTTCAGAGACTGCTGTGTGCTCAGAGGACCATTATCTGTGCAAACAGTCGGTTACAAAAGTTAACCCTGAAGTTATGAAATCATAACCCCATTCTGATTTGAGTGTATTAGGCTTCACACAAACGTAGCAAATAATTCAGGCCTCTGTCTTCTTTCTTTATTTTTGTAACAAACCCTTCAGACATCGGCCCTTGTGGATTCCACGCCATCACCCAATAAGATGCTCTCCGAAAATCCTTTTAATGCTTTTTTAAAGCAAGAGCAAAGTGAAGAGTCGTGCTCCAGTGTTAAAGAAGAGCCACCCGAGGGAATCACACATGCTGTAACGGTAAAACAGGAGGTTCAGGATAATGTGGAAGCAGAGCCACAAACTAGTGCAATTCCCTTTTAAACAGTGCTGCTTGAATCAATCTCCTATCATGGATACTTGAGTTGTGCTTTAGGTTTTTGTAAGGAAACTATTTTTTTACACAGGACAGCTCTGAGGCCGGGTCCTCAGCTTTACACTAAATACATTTTTGTATTTGTAATTGCCTGCAGATTCAGGCGTTTCTTTGCTGTGTGAATACCAGTGGAAATGTACTTTAAAAGAAAAGGTGTATGTTGGGGGTGACATGTGTACAGTTTAATTTATAAATAAAGATAAATATTTTTGGTATTCTTTGTGTAATATCGATAATCTAAAGTTTTGCGTTTGAATCCTCCAAGACTTTTTTTTAAACCCTTGTACAGATTTGAGGAATGGACAGCAGTGACTAACATGCGTTGATTTTTCTAGAATTTCTTGTTCCTTCGTGACAGAGGGTTAAAATTGCTAATAAATAAATAAATCTTTTCTTTAACTTAAATGTTTAAATGCGTCAAGTCAGTTGTTTACTAATGTTTTGGTTCAAGTGGTAAAAGTTTAGTGTGAAAAGAGGAAGCATTTTTTTCAGAAGTTTTCAAGGACAGTTTTGATTGATGACTTATTCAATAAAGTGAGTTATGAAAATGGTGTCTTTGTGTGCAACGTGCTTGTGTGCTTTCTGATGCAAGTTTTGAAATTGTGACTTTCAGCTTTAATCCTAAATAAAGGTACAGTAATCTTCATATGTCTTGGCCTGGTTCTTCTTTTGGAAATGCATGCCTTGTCAGAAAGCTTGATTTACATTAGATGGCCCTGGGTCCAGTAACAGGACATTTTAAAGCTACAATAGAGACAGATTATGCAGTATATTCATGTGTAACCCATCAAAGATCAAATGTGGAAGCACACCGACTACAGCTATATCAACTGCTGATTAGTACGTAAACTTACATTTGCAGCATTAAGGAGACAAGGGCAGAGCTTGGCCTTTGTGGTCAGAAGTCCAGTACCTAAACTTTTAAGTTACAGAGTTACTTTTTTACAAATGTGAAAGGACAAGTTGAAATGAGCTTTATTTCCATAGTTCTGTGGTTATAGCAAATGAATGTAAACAAACATTTGCTGGGTTTGTGACTTTAAAACGAAACTTTATACCTATGTTTCTGAGAGCTGAAAAAACATGGTTAGAAGCATCAGGGTTGTGTGGGTGACCTAGACTAATGACCAGGGCAAAAAGGTGACCAGTCAGCACAAGATAATCATCTGCTCTACTTGGGTGTCAGTGATGTTAATATGCATGTGTTTGGGGTGTGCACACGGAAGGGACAGGCTTAATTTGTTAGGCTGTTGAGATTATGAATCTTCAGCTAAAATCACTGACTGTTCCTCAGTGCCCTGTGCTTCATTTCAATTAACAGTTGGACAGTTTAAAAGTAACAATGAAAGTAAAACATCCTGATGAAATAAAATGTATATAAAATAATCTTCCAATACTTTGTATAAAACAAGGAACTGATAAATTGCATGACTTAATACAAATGTCTCAAGTGGGTGAGGACCCCAGCTGCAGCTTTCTTTCACTTCCATAACCGGTAGAAGCCGAGGGCAACTGCCAAACAGGAGAATATGCAGGCTGAGGAGAAGCCAAAAATAATACATTAATTAGTGCTGTCAAAGGTTGTGTGATAATAGCAATGATAATATTTGTGATAAAACAAATAAATCTGACTTGACAACTTTATAATGGCATGAAAAAAATGGAATGGTATTGTTAAAAAGTAACATCCAACCTTTAGAAGTTTATAATGTTCAAATGTACTGTATGTATCGTGCCACGTTAATGGAAAAACCTTTAGGGTCAAATAGGAACAAGCTGAACTAAATGATTATTGTGATGTGATATGTAATGTAATTAAATCAAATATGAAATGTATTTTGTATCTCCAGTTGTCTCAATACACAGGTATATGTTGCTTAATGTCCATGATAGGTACTATGTTTTCCAAACACCATAACAGGGTCCCCAAACAATTATATATTTCTGAGCCAAACGTGGAATGGTTTATAATTAAGTGTACTTCAGCTGTGTTTTTAAATTTTACCATGTGTATATTTCAAAACAAAGACAAGTTTTAAACTTTTATCACCTATCAACCCATCATGCAGCCTCTTTGTATTTGTGGGGACTGTGGTAGCCTAGTGGTTAAGGTACTGGACTATGGATCAGAAGGCCCAGGGTTCAAATCCCACCTCTGATGGGCCCTTGAGCAAGGCCCTTAGCCCACAATTGCTTGGATTGTAACACTGTATCAATTGTAAGTCGCTCTGGATAAGGGCGTCTGCTAAATGCAGTAAATGTAATTGCCTCTGCACTTACCTGCGAGATAACGAATCGTCTGTAGCTTCAGTGATTCCAGAAGCGTTTTCAGTGAGGCCACTTCTATGTCAATTTTCTTTTTGGTTTCTACTGCATCGCTTTCAATCTCAGCATTCTACACACAGCAAGAACACAACATTTTCTCTATTTCTGTTGCATATTTTAACATGCCCCCACCCCTTTTGCAGCTTTCACTCTTCTGGGAAGGCTTCCTACAAGATTTTGGAGGGTGTCTTTAGAAATTTAGAAAGAGTAAAACCGGGATTTGTTTGGGTAAAACCAGGATTAGACTTCTACAAAAAGTGGCTCTAGATTATGGTTGTGTAAAAGCCAGACTGGACTTTTACAAAAAGTGGATAGGGTTTTGGGTTAATCATTTAAAAAGTAACTTTTTTTTTAGTTTTCCTTCTTAGAGTCACGGGGACTCCAGCAGCTATTCGTGGAGAACACAAGATGCAACCATCACAACTCTGGTCCCGGTGGTGGCGAGCTTGTGTATTAATCCGTGGTCACACTAGACAATTACAGTTTGCGTGACTTTCAGAAATGTGCGGGGCCAGAAGATCTGAGACACAAAGAGTCATCCATGTTGGTACAGTTAGCGTAGCCTTGGCAAGCAATATTGCAGAGAGAATGAAGAAGCATTGGGAACAGAAGGCTTCACCACCTGAGCACTCAAACGATTATACAGAGAGCGTGTAACTCACAAAAATACCTTTTTGTGGAACTCAGTGTTGATCTCCAGTAACTTCTTCTCTTGATCTGTGAACTGGCACATAACAAACTGGTCACAATAGCTGTATAACTGACAGTAAATCTTTTATAATATATTTACCTACCATGTCTGTGACTCTGCTCCTCTCCAGATTTATATCCAGCTTGCTATCAGCTTGAAGCTTTTTACTCTCTTCCTGAATGATTAAAGCACATGCAGCATTAATAACCATGTTGAATGATGTCAGACTTAGAACTACTTTTGCGTGTGTTAAATGTACTCACACGTAATCTGGACTTGATATGGTCCAGTTCAGCTTTCATTTTCTAATTAAGTGAAAGGAGAATTATGCAGGTTAATCTACAGACCCCTTCAAAAACACACCAAACGCAAAAGGTACAAGGTCAACAATTTGTGCTATAGTACGTACTTTGTTAATTAAGTGCACAAAAACACAAAATGGCGGTTAAGTGGGACAGCGACAGTTTGAAAGCCACCACCACATGGATCCGTCTTTGAGTCCCGGTGGTGCCTTGTGAATCATTCACTGGTGCTACAATAGCCTGACGAGACCCACAATGTGTATTTGAACTTGCACATAATGAATTCCGGAATAAGCTCCGGATATGAATGATGGCAGTTTAGGAAGCAGAATGCAGCGGGACTGTTTTTAAAACAGTTTAAAAGCGTTAAACTTCACACAATAAGTAAAGTAATCCAAGTTCTATCATTATTACTTTTAGAATGCTGAACCACAATTGGCGCTCATGTTTTATGATGTAATAACACTTGCTTCTCACATCTTCCGATTTTTCAGCTACTTTGTGCCTCAAAGAAAATGGCCCACAGTTACAATTTCCACATCAGTCTTCATATTTCTATTAATTCAGGATATAATAAAAGGGACTGGGACTAATGTTATTAAACATTTTATAAGGATGGCTAAAATGCGGTGGCCTAGCAGTTAAGGTACTAGACTATGTACCACAGGGTTCAAATCCCACCTCAGCCAAGCTGCCACTGTTGGGTCCTTGAGCAAGATCCTTAATCCACAATTGCTTGGATTGTAAGATTGTATCGTTTTAAATCGCTCTGGATAAGGGCTGCTAAACAATATAAATAAGGAGCTTACAGTGTTTTCTGAGCGCAAGCTAGCAAATTCACTTTTCTCCAGAATGACCATGTCCTTCCTAATGGAATCCAGATGAGACATAATTTGCTGAAGTGTAATTTCCTGCAACACAAAGCCCAATGAAGAATATACAGTTTAGAAGCAGTATGTTTACAGTGTGATCCTGCAATGCCTGATGAACTGGTTCCGTACCTGATGGGCTCCTGTCACCATGTCTCTGTATACAATGTCCATGTTGGCTGTTGTTAGAGACACCAGTGCAGTTACGATGACCTCTGCTTGCTTCTTTTCAAACCCTTGAGGAGACACCATATTAATGTAAAAGCAAACAGATTTGGGAGCATTACAGATTGTGATTCGCCAGTTGTGCGTACCATTAGACTCCAGTTCTTTCACAAGTGCATGACTGTCAAATGTCAGCTTTCTTTGCTCCAGCGGTGTGAGCTCCACTTTCCTGACATCATACGTCTTAGTAATGGAGGTTGCATGAAACCCTGATTAAAACAATACAAGATAAAGATAATTTATCAAAGTTTATTCATAAGTAAAAGTATCAGGCATCGTAGTAAAATAAATGTTATCATAGGAAAGCATAATGCTTCATAGTAAAGCTTTAATGCATCAAAGTAAACCTATACTATGGTAAAATTATGGTATTTCATAGTAAACCTATAATGTTTAGTAAGTCACGATGCATCACAGTATATTGCATCATAGCAAAGTTATACAGCATCATAGTAATGCTACAATGTGTTATAGTCACGCTATAATTCAGCAAACTATGCCATAATGTGCTATAATCTATAATGGTAAAGTTAGTGCATAACAGTAAAGGTTTGTTTGTTTAATGTCACTCTTCAGCATCAATGGCCATTCAGCAACAGAGACGAGGTTATATCGAAGTAAGTCTCATAAATGTACTAACAACAGGGCCAATTCAGAGTAATCAATTAACCTAATGCATGTCTTTGGACTGTAGGAGGAAACTGGAGCACCCAGAGTAAACCCACACGATCACAGGGAGGACATGCCACAGAAGGGGACCCCCTGGGATCGAACCCAGGACCTTCTCGCTGTAAGGCGACAGTGCTTCCCATCGAGCCACCGTGCCATTATACATGTATAATGCATTACAGTAAAGCTATAATATATTATGGTAAAGTTATAATGCATCAACTAAAGTAAAACTATAATGTATCATTTTAAAGCTATAACGTTCCAAAGTAAAGTCATAGTGCATAATAAATCATTATATATATCATAGTAAAACTAATATGCTGACATATAGTGAACGCATAATGTATCGCAGTATGTACAGCTGTAGTGCATCAAAGTAAAACATAACAGATCATTGCAGAAAACAAACTATAACCAGCCACCAAATAACCTTTTCAATAGATTATCGTAGTTACCTCGACATGGATGAAATCGAACATGTTGTCTGAACTGAGCAGCACACAGTCTGTGTATTAAAGATCCCCAATGTAACATGATTCAAAACAAAAAAAAATGATTCAAGTAACTGATACAAACAGCTAATATAGCTAACACCACTAAACTACACCTTTAAAAGTTATATCCATTTGTTTTCAACCTAACGTCAGAGTACAGGTTTTAGTTTACGTTAAGATCTGACTCTCTTAGGCAGGACACAGCTAGAGGAGCAGTCATGGGGAGTTACTTCATTGTGGATCACTCCTCAATGGCAACATTGTTCCTACTATGGTGCACTACGCAATGTAAGAAGTAAGGGCTTGTGCTTCCTATTGTGTGCACTCTATGTTCAAAATCGTGGCATTTGAAATCGCGTCCCTTCGACAGACTTGCGGAAACAGGCGCTGCGGTCGTGTTTCAAATCACGTCCTATGAAGTGCACTATTTAGGAAGGCTGACAAGGAAGGGTATTTCTAGTTTTCCTTGTTCAGTTTACATTTATGTAGTATAATATTGTATTTTGGCTTACCCTATTGTGGTTTTATTTTCTTCTTACGTTTTATTCACTTTATACAGAGTATGTAGCAGGGAACTATGTAGTGAGTCCGTATTTGATTCAGGACGCAACCTGTATCGGCGCACTGAGCTGTCATGGCTGCGCACACAAGCCATGGATGGAACTGGTTTCTTGCCCTGGCTTTTGGAGTTTCCTTTCTCAAATGTCTTCTAATAAATTCATAGTGAGTAAATTATGGAATAGAGAAACAATGACACTGACGTAGACTTAGTTACGTGTAGTTTTAAACGTGTCAAGGAGATTAGATCGCTCTTTCTGTGTTTTTATTCAGTGGTGAGTTTAGATTCTGTTGAAAAACCGGTTAAATTTACTGTAAATTAAGTTTTTAATCGTAATGGAATGTTAATAATATTGGTAACAAAGGCTGGCTTGTATACACTAGCAGATTATCATATTTTAAACTACAGTGGCTGTGTTCGTTTGTGTACATTTGATGGAGCATTGGTATGAACGATGTGTAGAATCATTAAGAATTGTGGCAAATTGTTTAAAGTACCTGATTTGGGGTTAATATCTGTTAAGGTTAGTAGTAACTCCAGTTAAAGTACTGGAATATCTTAATCAAGGTTGAGGGTTCAAGTTCCAGCAACACCAGTTGCCACTGTTTGTCTCTTGGCCCAACAACTTCTTGCCTCATATAGAATGAATTATTAAGAAAATCAACAAGTATTTTGACCAGCAAGTTCAAACATTTACTTGCCTCTGTAAATAAATATTGGCATTCATACCCCAGAGTAGTCAGAAAAGTGAATCACGATGTTATTATATCTCAGTATCAATATGGTCTCCGGAATATATTCAACATATTGACTACCTACATGGCTGTCTAGAAATTCACGTTTCCAACTAATTTCTCTTTTTCCTCGTACTGCAGCCACTCGACTGATTTTGAGGTGCATAGGAACTGGCTGGCTACCACTCACTCTCTGCCCCTGTCCAAGTGGTATTATGAGGTACGTACTTACTATGATTGCTCACTACAGCTGCCAAAATATTTAAAATTTACAACATGATTACACTCAGGCTGGCACAGTGGTGAAAGTGGTTCACACTGATGCCTCACATTTCCAGAGATTCCTTGGTTTGATTCCTCCTCTGGACTCTGGCTGTGTGGAGTTTTTTGCCTGCTTATTGCATGTTCTGCTGGCTAATCCAGTTTCCCCCTAAGACATGCTTTAGGTCTGTTGGACTCACTAAAGTGTTGCCAGTGTGTGTGTTTGCATGTGCAGTGGGATTGGCACCCTGTTTAGGTTGGGTCCTGATTTCCCACTCTGTGCTTCTCTGCAACTCGGAATTGGTTCTCCACAGTGGGAATCAAAATTAATGAATGACAATTACACCCAGGAAACTACGTGGGAACTTCAGCTTTCACCAGTACAACGGAGTATTACATTTTATTGCTTATGTGTGTTTCCAGGCCACATCTGAATGGACCTTGGATTATCCCTCCACTGTTTTGCATGGTTTGAGCTCGGGACTGTCTCACATCGCCCAAATACTTGATAAGCAGATGCTGGTTGTGCAGAATCTGAATTATGCAAGCCCCGCAACAGTGTTGTTCCAGCGCCTTTCTGTCATCCTAAACTGAACCTGCTCTTTGTTTATGCAGTTAAAGAGTAAGATGATTATTGTAACCTCTGTCTGGTTTACCATTACTGTTACATCTTAATCATTATAGGACCATAAATACTGCTGGACCTTATTATTTCAAAGACAGAGGTCTAATGTTCAGTCAATTGTTCTCAAGTACAGATATTTAAATAGCTTTTCTGAGCCTGTGTATCACCCTGTGTACTGAACTAGTTCAAGGTCAGAGTTGAAATATTTTGAATTTGTTAGCTGTTTTCCCAAATCTTAACATAAAATGCTAACCAGTACATATTAAGCAAACATCAGTTGCACACATAAAATCATAACATTTTTCATTAATACAACACAAAAAAGAGTTTACTTAAGAGCCACACATCAGTGTTCAGTACTGACCAGTTTCTAATATTATTAAAAACTTAAAATTTCAATATTATGCAGTGATTTTTCAGACGTTTTGGGGGGACACGTAGTTCAAAACAATGGGATTTTACTCACATGTCACCATGGGGAGCAAGGGCGCAGTCTCTGAATCCTGGTCTAAAATGCACAGGTGTGGCTAAAGTGAGATTCGTCCCCATGGACTAAACATCTTGTCTCGCTGATGATATGAAAATATGGTACTTTGAGTATAGTTTTTTTTTTATTTTAAACTCATGATGAATCCAAAATCTTCCAACAATTAAAAGAAGTCAAAAGATTAAGTTTTTAAAAACATAAATATTTAAGTATTATTTTTTTACAGGTAGAAATGTAAGCGTTAGGGTTGGGGAGCGAATAGATAAAGTAGATAAGTGCTAAGGGCTGAATACTTTAAAAAGAAAAAAGTTTTTTATTTTAGTTTTATTGCTGTGGGACTGCAGTTTGAGTTCTACTAATTCAGTAGAATGAGTTCTATATACTATTAAGTTTTGCAATGGATATTCTAAATGTTTGTTACCTTTGACAGTAATTGAATAAGATAATAGCATTTGAACAAGCCATCCAATTATAAGATGGTTTGACTGTTATGGTGCAGAAACACACGGGCACCCTTTAACACTTCATGCTAATTGAGTATCTGCATAAAAAATGCTGGTTGTACAAGTGCCCGGTAAAACAGATTATGACTAAAATGTGGAAATCAAAAGCCTACCAAAATCTGAAGTTATAATGCATATTCTCAGTCAATGCTTGTTGCTGCTCTAACTGGATGAAATACTCATGGAAAATGCAATATTTTGCTGCAGGAACTGTCTTCTACATAAAACATCTGCATTAAAACAAGATACTGTACAGCAGAGAAAGTTTAATGACACTTACAAAAGGATGTTGTACATTTTGTAAAAAAAAATATGGGTACCCTGCTCAAATTACATCTTTTTTGGAGTTAAAACACATAAATATGGTACATTTCTGCACATTTTAATGAACAAGTTAATTATGTAAATCCCCAGAGGATCGCTTGGAAACTGTTGCAAAAACTGTAGAACTATATGAACTATTAGACATAATGGTAAAGTAATTAGTTTACTTCAGTTAGCTATCGGTAAACTTAGATTTCTGTACCTTACCATGAAACACCCAAACTATTATCATCAAAGAATAATTGCATTTAGTAGAAGTAGAATTCTAATGATTATCGAAAACATTCTCTCAGTGGAATTGATGCTTGCTGCATTATATATCTTGCCAGTGCTTTAACCCTGGGACACTGTCCTAGATGTTGCAGATGTTTAAGGGATGACAAAGGAAAGGATCTGCTGGGTAAGCCCCCTTTCATCCTGGCAACTCTGCTGCTGTGGAACTTTTGGACTTCTCATTGTTGATCGTATCCTTTTAAATCTACCATGCCTTTAAAATATACATAAGCAGTGTGATATCATTCCATGTTTTATGTCATATAGTTTTTCCATGTTTTTGGTCCTTGATTAAGTTCATCCAGACATTCATTCCAGTATAATGGCTTCCTGTTTGGAATTCTCCTACTGTCAGTTGCAAGACATTCTCAGGTTTTGATCAGTCTTATCAGTTCATGCCATCGTCTCATCAGTCTTTTCATCCAAAAATGTTGTATTACAAATGGATTCATTTATGTGTATTACACAGGGTATGACAGAATGGCTTACAATATATGCAATACACAAGTAGGACCAGTTTTGAGACTTGGATACAACTGAGACTGTCTGAGGCAGAAAAGGTTTTCTGGGGATCAGGCTCCCAGCAGCCATGTTCCAAGTGGTCAGTGGGGCCGCAGGAATAGATGGTGGATGGAAACTGGAAGCTCTCCCTGAAAGAATTGTCAGTACATGAGTGTGTCAAATTGGGCTTTAAAAAATAGGGGAGAAAAAGAGTTGGAGATAACAACATCTTGATAGTTATTTCAGGTGAAAATATTGCTTGGTTGAAAATGAAAACATCTAAAAAGCAAGTTCTTTAAACCTGGGAGCAAAATATGTGAATTCAGTTTACGCTCTTGATTATCTTTCCAAAGTCTGTAATCAAAGATTTGATGGCTTTTTAGAGCCATACATCAGACTGCAGGCCTGTGTTGACCTGAAGCCCAAATAATTTGATTTTAGTTGAGTTTCTTAATGATTTCCATTGCTTTAAACATACCTATAAACACAGCACATCCACAGGCTAAATGATCAATTACCTACTTAGAATTGTGTTTATCTTATGAAGTTCCTACTTATGGTTTATGTGCTTGTTTCTAAGCAGAACAGACATTTTGAAGGGGCTCTGTTATTTTCCATTCTATTAAACCTGAAGCACATATACTTGTACATTGCTCCCGCCTATGGAATCTTCCTGCTCAGATGTTTCTGCTTCACTCAGAACAACCTTGGTATGTTTTCACACAGTTACTCTAAAAAGGCAGAATTCCCTGTTAAAATGTCCTATTGGAGTGCTATTATAAATATCATTTTGGATATTTGTCTTTCCTGCTTAGATGGTTCAGTGCAGTGGAGGAGTTTCAGCCTTTTTCGTTTGGTAGCGCTGGGATTAATAGTTCTGTCCACCTTTGCTGTGTCATTTGGACCATTTATTATACTGGTATGTAGCCTGTAGCATATTCTCTTATATTTAACAAGCTTAATGAAACACTTTCTTGAACAGTCTTCTATTTTTTCTATTAAAGGGACAGGTTCAGCAAGTCATTTCCAGACTCTTCCCATTTAAGCGTGGGTTATGCCATGCCTACTGGGCACCCAACATCTGGGCTTTGTACAACACAGCAGACAAAGCATCGTCTATTCTGGGTATGAAAAATAAAAGCATTATTCTCTTTCTTTCAGCATGTCTTCTGATTATGTGGACACCATGATACATGCATACAAACAAACAGCCAAATGTTCCAAAATGCCTCTGGAAGCTTTATGGAACTTCATGGATTTCCCTGTCTGATGCAGTGCCACACATTGGCTGGAGTGGTGTAAAGCACCACCATGGGATTCAGGAACAGTGGAAACAAATCATAATTAAACATCTGGCTGTCTGACAAAGGAATCTGGGTTTGTGGATGCTAACGCTACAGTTTATAACCATAGTACCACCTGTAAAGTGGTGGAGGAGGAATAAGGGAATAAAGATCTAATTTGGGCATGGTTTTGACTGTTTGGTCTAAACCCCTTTGTTCCTGGGAAGGGAAATCAGTTTGATCAGTTTGTGGAAGATCCTTTTCAGTTGCAACAATGTCCCATCTGCAAATGAGGTCTATTATTTTCGGTGTACAAAACAAATACTGTAACACTACACGATACCTGGAATACAGTACCTCACTGATGCTGTCACTTAGTGGGAGTTAATCATGTTCCAAAATCCAGTGAAAAATCTTCTCAGAAAAGTGGAGGCTAGTTTTAGCCTCAAATGAGACAAGGCTTTTTTGTTATCAAATGAAAGCTGTAAAAAGCACAAATAGCTTGTGAAATATAGCTTGACGTATGGATGTCCACATACTTGTGGCTGTCTATTAAAAGTGGCAAACTTAGGGATGTTTCTTATTTTCTCAGGCGTTAAACTGGGGCTGCTCGACCAGAACAAACTTTCAAAGGCTTCAATGACTGGTGGTTTGGTTCAGGAATTCCAGCACTCTGTTCTTCCATCAGTGCCTCCCTTAGCTACACTCGTCTGTACATTACTGTCAATCCTGGTGAGTTTTTTGTCTGTTAAATAAATCATACTTAAGTTAGTGACTGTTGTGTGCTGGCGCGTTCTGGTCGGGAATCAAACCTGGGATTCTCTGGAGATGTGAGGCAATAGCGCCAAAACCACATGAAGTTCTGATTGGAATGAATGGTATTTAACAATTGAAACAAAGTCGCTCCATGGAGTCGTGCCTGTTGCCAAAATACTGACCCAACCATCTGTGTGCCTCAGCAGAAATCGAGATTAATGTTTTTCAGTGGTTTCATCTGCTCAGATTTCAGCTTCAAGCTCTGTTCACGGCTGACAGAAGTGGAGTCCTGACACTATAGTCTTCTGATGTTGTAGTCCATCTGACTCAAATTTTGATGGCATTATGCATTGAGATTTGCCTTTCCTGCTCACCACTATTGTATAGTTTTTAGCCGAGTTACTGTAGCCTTTCTGTCAGCTCAAACCAGTCTGTGGATCTCTGTCCAATCTCTCACCAGCAAGGTGGTTTCAATCCTCAGAACTGCCACCCCTGGATGTATTTTCTGTACTGCACCAACCTGAATAAACTCTAGAGACTTCTGTGTGAAAATCTCAGATGATCAGTGATTGTAGAAATAATCAAACTTGCCAGTTTTGCACCAGCATTCGTGTCACGACCAAATTTTGCAGATTACAGCTTGAAATGGAAGGGATGAGCCTGATGGTCCATCAACGCCTGAAATATGTAGGAATGTAACTTTTTGTAGCTTTCTTTTCTTCCAAATCATTGGCCATCCCTCTTCATTCACCTGCTGTCATTGCCAAACCATGGAATGGCATGTTCCAAAAGTAGTGGTAAACCTTCTCAGTACAGAAGCTTGCTGAGATCTTCAGCAGTCCCAATGGCATGTCATATTTGGGTCTCCACATTTATAGGTCATTTTTTTAGTGCTGCCAACAGTTTTCGAAGGCTTGTAGGTTTCAGATAGTACCGGAGTCCCTATACAATCCTATGTGTGTGTTTTTCTACACGGAACTTAATTAATACGTTTCTTTTGTCTTCTGTAGCCTGTTCTGTTTTTACACGTGGTTCAGACCGAATGGAACCAGAGGGTTCCTGCGCTGCATAGTTCTGTGTGCCCTTGGATCATTCCTATTTGGTTGGCATGTGCATGAGAAAGCCATTTTAATGGCGATACTTCCTTTAAGGTCAGTATTTGTTACTGTATTTTATTACAATAAATACACACTTTTCCTTTGCTCACATGTACAATATTTCCAGCCTGCTTTGCAGTAGAGAGTAAGGAAGGACGCCCGAACATTTCTGATCCTCAGCACAAACAGGCCATTATCCCTCTTTCCACTCCTCTTTACAGCTCAAGGTACAGAATCATCCATTTGTTATCGTTACTGGATCTGGGATGAGTTACGTAAGCATCTCATACTCTTCTTTTTTACAGAGTTGCCTGTCAAAATTTTTCTCATGTTGCTGTTTACAGTCTCAGTTTCAGCTCTCTGAAGAGGCTTTTCAGGTTCAGTTGTTGGTATTTTAGTCCCCTCAGAATCTGAAAAGAAACTAAATAGGAACTGCTGCATTAACAAGCTGTAATAAAAGGCATATATAACAAAAAACATACAACTTAACCAAAACCATGGTTTTACATTCTATAAAATATGGTAGTGTAATAATAAGGGGCACTGCACAGCAAATATTTCTTACCACGTTTGGGAGCAGAGGATGCCTTTGGGTGTCACACAGGGCATCAGTGGCCGTGTCTGAGAGAGGGGAGGTCATCCCCTGGTTTGATCCCCCGGCTGATGCTTTTTTTTTTGCACCATATCAATTCTGGAATAGGCTCTGGAAATTTTCCAGAAACCCCACCTACACACCCACTACATTTTATCTGTAGCCACACAAGGCTCCTGCGCCACTATATTAAGCTGATATCACAAAGTATGAGGGTTTTGAAGATGTGAGAACAAGTAGGGATTTTCCAATAAGACATGATGAATGTAGGGCTCCCATTATCCAAATACTTTCATTTCCAAGAACAAGGTTCATTTGGATAAAAGGATTTTTTTACTGTAATGCGTACGTTATAGCAGGAACTCGGATAACGCAAGGTCATATAGTGGGGTTCGACTCAATGTTTAATATTATCTGCAAATCCCTGGACAGCTTGATGATCTCAGCACTCATCCTGTTTTCTTTTTTCTTGCAGTAAAGGTCGGTTGCTGAGCTCACTGGAGGTTACGTATCTCCTGGGCTGGTTCCTCTGGAGATCGTCTGCGGGGAGATTGTTTACCCTCTAACACGCTGGGCAGCTTACACTACCTTTCATTCCTCTGCTACTAACCTCGGTCTACTTGTGCACTGGGTGTGACCTACAGCTTCATCAGACTCTACCTCTCAGTGTTTTGCTGGTGCCAGGGCCAGCAGCAAAGCTAAAGCTCAGTAGATCCACTGAGATATACAAGAGCATGGGGATGTAATATGAGATGCTTGGTTTTGTTTACATGTGTGATCAGAATGTTCCTTTGTAAGGAAGAAATTCGGGAACGGGGTGTCTATCCGGGGTCAATGCCAAGTACTTGATTTAGTTTTGAAACACAATCATTTTCTACTGTATGTGGTGTGTTTTGAATTAAACCTTTCAA
This sequence comes from Ancistrus triradiatus, assembly GCA_025084515.1. Taxonomy (NCBI): domain Eukaryota; kingdom Metazoa; phylum Chordata; class Actinopteri; order Siluriformes; family Loricariidae; genus Ancistrus; species Ancistrus triradiatus. The sequence continues at coordinate 17,060 of JAJAGP010004808.1, read as the reverse complement.
ATTAAATGTTTTCTGTGGTATTTTTCAAAACAATGACATTGTCAGAGGAGCAGACGAAACGTTACTGTTATGGAAACATTATAACACAAGAACAATATGATTTCTGCACGTTTTAATATGAATAAGGCAACAACACAACAGCATATTGTTCCAGATACAGGTGTGCACCATTTAATGTCCATCATTTACCATCCTTGTAGTTTTAATAACAATTAGTAACAAAAACGAAAAAGAACGTTGTGTTGTTTTCTGCCTGCGATTCTGTTTGTGTCAGCAGCTGTACGATTACTCACACTAGTTTTCTGTCATTCAGACATGAATTAAGACATGAGACAGATGTCCTATTACAAGTCTTAAGACATTAAAGCAAACACACGTTGATCAGATGTTCATTAAAATAACGCATACCTGTTTTTTGTGTATACTGAATTTATGTAGTGTTTTTAGTGCACGGTGAATATAAAGATATATTATAATGTCAGTAAAATTCCTCAGTATCACCTTTGCACTGTTATAGAAATATAATGGAATGTAATCATCAATTCTACCTAGACTCAAATGCAAGCATAGTTTTGACATTAACAAGTTCCACTCATAGATCTTTGGTGTGTGTGTGTGTGTGTGTGTGTACAATCAAACTCAGATCAGAGGTCATTTCTACAGGTTTGATAAGTTTACATTTAGTATCCAGAGAAATGCTCAATTCACAACAGCAGTTGTGGCTCAAGGACCTAACTCAATGATTCAGCATGGGCAACAGTGGGATTTGAACCCTGGACCTTCTGCACTACAATCTAGTACCTGACAGACACAGTCATGCGACATCCAACCTGATTGGAAGGCACTACCTTGACCTGGGTATGGTGGGCCAGCACATTACATGACTCTCCCACCAAAGTATCTGACACATACCAAACTCAAGATATATCAGGATTGTGGCAGGATGAATTAACATTGTTCTCTTCTATAACTAGTACATGAGGTTCCGTAGCTAATTACTGAAATCCAGGAAGGTTGCCAACAACCCTACCTAAGCCTTTCCATAAAAAGCCAGTCCTAACCTAGAGGGAACTGCCAAAAGTCACTGAGGTTTATGCACCTCTTAAAGCATTAAAGGATCAGTGCCAGAGTTCCCAATGCAACAAGAGTGAGCCTCTTGAGTAAGCTGTTTCAAACAGTGATAGTTCTGCATCAGGCAGCAGGATCAACGTTTGAGGGCAACAAGATAACTTAATATTAATAGCACAATTATCAGTGCATGTGGAATTACACTGAATTCTGCAGTGCACATCCCTGTTGCATTGGGAGAGCAAATAAGTGCAATGTTTTACATGTATACTCTGCAAACTTTGCAAAAGCTAGTGTAAGTTGGTCAAGGTTGCATGGGAGGGTCTGGAGCCTAATCTAGAAATCATTGGGCTCAGACAGAGGACGAACCTGGGTAGGGTGCTAACCCATCACAGGTTCTGTAAACATATCATCCACATTCATGTTTCAAGCCCCACCTGGAATTTGCATGTTAGCTCCCAGGAACTGCTGTTTCCAGCAGCTAACATGTATTACCAAGCCAGTGGAGCTTGCAAAATTCGACTTTTCCTATATACAAAAAAAGAGCTAGGTGCAACTTAACAATCTAACGTGCATTGTGTCATCGGGTTGCAACCCCAAAATAAGAAGAAGCTCAGACAGTACTGAAAATGCAATTTAAAAAAAGCAATTTGTCTTAGTTTGACTTGTATTTCATTGCAGACAGTATGAACCCAAGATATTTCCTGTAATGTCTGGTCAATTTCATTTCATTTGTTAGTAAACATCCATTCCTGCATTTCAGACCTGGGACACATTCCAAACAAAGTTGGGAGGGAGGCAATTTAGGGCTAGTAAAGTGGTAAAAAAACAACAACTAAATATTGATGTGATTTCAAACAGGTGATGTCAATAGGTGATTGTTATCATGATTTGGTACAAAAGCAGTATCAATGGAGTGCTGAGTGAGGAGCAAAGAGGTGCAGATGATCTCCAGTTTATCAACAAAAAGTACTGAAAAGTTTAAATACAAATGTTCCTCAAAAAATTGCGAGGGATTTCCATTTTCTCCTTCTAGAGTGTTTAATATCATTAAATCATTCAAGGCATCTGGAGGAATTTCAGTGTGTAAACGGCAAAATGAACACACACACTGCCTGACCAAAAAAAGGTCACCACCTGGATTTAACTAAGCAAATAGTTAAATAGTTTTTAAAATAAAGAGCCTCTCATTGGATAATTACTGCATTGGTGATTATGTTTCAGCTGGCAACAAGTTCTGTAACCCTAACTGGTGCAGTGAGTAGCTTCTCATTTGTTAAACAACCATGTCGAAAGGTCGTGGAAAAGATGTTCATCTGTTTCATAAGGGTCAAACTGTGAAAGAGGGCTCAGGCAGCATGAGACATCATTTTCACACATGGATTGGGCACCACAGAGTTCGGACGTGAAACCAATTGGGAATCTTTGGGATGTGCTGGAGAAGACTTTGCACATTGGTCCAAATCAAGATGTCATCTTCCATGCATTTTTCAACAAGACAATGCAAAACCACATGCTGCACAGGAGTACTGGACTGGCCTGCCTGCAGTCCTTATCTGTATCCAATGTATGGAGAATTTTGAAACGCAAAATTCAACAGCAATGACCCTATAGTTTTGCACATCTTAAGATGGGTTTGCAGGAAAAATGGGACAAAATAACATCTGAAACACTTCATTGTTTAGTATCCTTAGAGCCCAAACATCTTTTAAGTGCTTTGCGAAGGAATGACAGCATTACAAAGTGGTAACTGTTTTACTGTCCCAAGTTTGGAATGGAATGTGTTGCAGACCTGAAATGCTGGAATGGATGTTTATTAACAAATGAAATGAGGTTGACCAGACAAAACATTAAATATCTTCCATATGAAATGAAATAAATGTCAAAAGGAAATGTAAGGAACACTATTAAATTAAATTTGTATTTTTCATACTGTCAACTTTTTCTGACTTGGGATTGTAGTAACTGCGCTTCTGTAATAATAGTTAGAATAGTTCTTTAAATGTTACACCTGTGACAGAATACAACTAATTATGTACTGTACATAATAAATTAATACCATTAAAAAAATCTCTACCAGTGAAACCCAGATTCTCTAAATAATATACCCAACTTCAACATCAGACATGTTAGCTGATAAATAACATTTTATGATTAAAATAAATATATTTTTAAAAATTAGGCTTATGGCAATTTCAGCATTTCAAAATTGAATTTTGAGCTGAAAAAACAGAGTAAGAAAGAAAACAATTTGGATGTTTTACCATCCTAGCAGCAGTTGGTCAATCAGTCAGATCACTTGCTAGCTACAAGCCACAAAACCTTAGCTTTGTAGTATATTAGCTCACCAACAAGCTAACAACCTAAAACAATGTTAGCACTAAGCATTTAATATTGTATTATTTAGTCATTATCAGTCCCCACTGATACTGGATTTTCGAGGTTTGACCATTATAACTGACTTATGGATGACGTATATTGTCAACCAACCAAACAAAGACAGTTAGCTAACATGAGTTTAGCCTGACTGGGTTAGCTAGCTCTTCAGTGTACACGCTATTGCATATCTTGATGTGGAAAATGTAACACATATACTGCTCCAGAAATTAAATTGAATTCATTTATGATTGTCACAGTATGGAAGGTTTTTTTTTTTCTTTTTCATTGATCATTGGGTTTGGAAGGGGATGCATCAGCATCAATGGCTGTTCATCACAGGAGCAAGGTTACATCAATACTAGTCAGATACAGGGATCCTGGGGTAATTTCAGAGCAACTAACTAACAAATGTCTTTGAAATGTGGGAGGAAACTGGAGAACCCAGAGCAAACACCCACAGACACAGGGAGGACATGCAAACTCCACACAGGGAGTCCATGATCAGGATCGAACTGAATTTAAAAAACATTTCTAAAAATATTTAACAGTAAACAAAAACAATTATTCATTACAACTTGTTACTGGGTAAATATGGAATGGGAACAATTGTAAATCTGCCAGACAATGAGAAGCAGGTGGCAAAGGTCATAAACTATCAGACCTATGTCTGTTTATTGCAGGGTTCACCTTGGTCGGATGGATGTTTTGTGTTTCACTGGTCTGTTGATGCGCTACTGTGAATCCCCAATTAAGATCCTGTTTTGAATCTCCAAATAGTTAAGACTGGCACTATTCACAGTCGCCTGGTTTCCTTCGGCCTTCAACGATGATCTGTAGGACTGGAGTTAGGTCCATAATTTTTTTCAGCATCTCCATTATATCAGGATGGTCTCTGGCTCCTTCGATGAATTCTTCAAGTGTTAGTTCACCTTGAAAATGTTAGATGAAAGTTAATGTACTGCACCAACGCTGTTCATTTAATTGTGAATACAGGCATTGCTTAACATCCATTATATGTCTGTTAAACTGCATATTATTCGATCTGGACATTGTCCAAACACCATGTTATATACAGTAATTAGCAATTCTAATGAGATACCATAGTGTACTGGTTACTGACTAATTAGCACAGATACTGCAAGGTTTCCCATACACTGATTTATTTAATATGACCACCATATACTGATTTTCTTTTTTTTTTTTTTTACTACCTCTCTCTCTCTCTCTCTCTCTCTCTCTCTCTCACTCTCACACACACACTTATGCAATCTGAATTGTTTTTGACAGTCATTTATGTAAATAATGTATTTCCTGTTGTATTTATAACGTGAGCACAAAACTGAATTAATTCATGCACTCATGGAAAGCATGCAGTTTCTGTTTCTCTGCTTGTTTGTCCCCTTGTTTCTCTGATGTTCTGCGTTGCAAAGACACCAGTACGTTACTCCGCTTGTTTCTCCCTCTGTGGCACAAATCATACTAATTTGGTTCCCGCTCTGCAGAGCTAAGTGGTAACACCTGCTCATTATCTTCATCTTGGTGCTTATAAGGAGTGCAGTGCCAGCCAAACGTTGCTCAGCACTCAGTCCGATCTCGCCGACTGTATTTTATTCATTTCATTGTTATGTGTGTAATACAACAGCTAATGAATCTGGCAAGGTATTATAAGCTTATAATAATGATAAGAATAAGCTTGATAATAAGGATAGTGCGGTGAATACCTGTGTAAGAAACTTAGCTTACCTTCTCCATTGACGTCAATTTTTTCAAATATAAGCGCTACTATTTCCTCTGGAACGATGTCACGATTTTGTGTGATGTCCTGTATGGCCTGTGGTAACAAACAAGAAGCACGATTAACTCAAAGACTTGTTGTATTGTTGTACTGAAACCTGACTACTGAAAAAAAGAGCAATTTAAGGTATGCTATACATTACCATGGAAAACTAGTGAGCAAAAGCCATAGTGGTTAAATGGCTCACTTGTATGGGATGACAGTTCATCATTGGGCTGGCAGGTGTTTGCATGATCCTGACCAGACTATTCAAACGTGCCTGTACAATTCCCTTCCCAGCTGGAAAGCACCACAAACTCAAACCCGGGTTGCCACTGTACCACCCCTCTATTCATCAGACTTTACATTCACCAAGACGGACATGAGTGCATATCTTTGCAAATCTGATATTAGGTAGCTTTATCTTTTTCATAACTGAAATTTAGTTTGATCTCTAAACACATTAATTAAACAGATGTACTCAAGAAGTCAAAAAAACTTCTACAGAAATCCACCTTACTTACACTCAGGGCCACTTTATTTAGTACACCTGTTCAACTGCTTGTTAATGCAAATATCTAATCCGTCAATCTCATGGCAGCAACTCAATGCATGTAGACATGGTCAACACAACCTGCTGAAGTTTAAATGGAACAAGAGATTGGGGAAGAAAGGTGATTTTAGTGACTTTGAAGGTGGCACGGTTGTGGGTGCTAAGACGACCAGCCGTCTGACTATTTCAGAAACTGCTGATCTACTGGGATTTTCACACACAGCCATCTCTAGGGTTTACAGAGGATGGTCCAAAAAATAGAAAATATCTAGTGAGTGTTCTGTTCAGTCTACAAAATTGTTGATGCCAAAGGAGAATCACCAGACTGGTTTGAGCTGATGAAAGGCAACAATAACTCAAATAACCACTCATTATTACCAAGGTATGCATTTTTGAGACAACTCTGAATGCAGAACCTTGAAGCAGATGGACTGTAGCATCAGATGACCACACCAGGTGTCACTCCTGTCAGCTAAGAACAGATGTGCCATCGACAAATCTGAAGCAAGTGCTTGATGCTATCATGTCAACATGGAAAATCTCTGAGGAATATTTCCAGCAGCTTGTTGAATCTATGCCACGAAGAATAAAGGCCATTCTGAAGTCGAAAGTTGTACCTAATAAAGTCTTTACATTTACTGTTACTGTTTACTTAGACATATAAAACTATATGAATAAGTATATGTTTATTTTGGGTCTTTAAACAGGACCTACAGATCTACAGTAATCAACCCACTGTATCTCTTAACAGGATAAACTATTTCATGACAGTATCTTGCTGAGTTTGTGGAGGAAGTGAGCCACTTTGTAAGTCAGTATGTATAAAATCTTCTTCTTTTGGTTGCTCCCAATATGGGTCACCACAGCAAATGGGGACTACATATTTTTTTTATAGCAGATGCCCTTCCTGCCACAGCCCTCCCATTTTGTCTAGGCTTGGGACCGGCACTGATTACAATTTAAAGAGACCAACTGACCTAAATCATGTCTTTGGATTGTGGAAGAAATCTGTTGTACCTAAGAAAACCCACACAGAAACTGGAAGAACATGCACATACCCCAGAGTCTGGGCCAGGAATCAAAACTCTTGAGTTGTGAGGTGACAGGGCTATCCACTTGCACCACTGCCAAAATGTTTAACATACAATGCCGCATTAACCCAGTACCAAATGCACCTTTGGTACCTTTTATAACCAGACATGCTACTCCCTTTGAAATAGGACAAAATGTCTGAGCCACTGAGGTCTTAGAATGATGGAAACACTGAGGGAGTTTTAGGTCATACCAAAGAAGCATCAATGTAAGATCTTTAAGTCACTCCATCAGATTATGTTGCACAGCCCAGTTCCCAGCAGTAATTGACCCTGCCAGCTCCATCAGTCTCATCTCACTGACAGTTCAGGTTTTAATACTGACTGAATTCAAATCGTATCTTATTTACGCAATTAAAACTTTACATAATGAAGTTATGTTTAGCAGGCTTTAATATAATCATACACGGGACTGACGTGTTTTAATTAATGAAAAAAGATACCCAGGTATAGTTAAAGCAGCAGAACGGAACCGTGGGGATTTAGGGAATTGGAGAGCACTCTGTTAGAAATATGTAGTTGCATACTGACTGTTTTGTAACAACATCTAGGCTCTCCCTTCTGTCATTAGGGGTCCTGGACAGGGTGCCAATCCATTATAGGGCACACACTTGTACACACATGCACACACTAAGGGCACTTTGGAAACACCAATTAATCTAACACATGTCCTCGGAATGTGGGAGGAAACCGGAGTACCCAGAGGAAACCCACGCAGACACGGGGAGGACATGCAGACTCCACACAGGCGGAGCCCAGGGTCGGGATCTCGGAACTGTGAGGCAACAGTGCTAAGAACTCAACCACCGTGCTGCCTCAGCTTTTGTTGCCCTATATTTAGTCAACTGAAGATGCTCTTTTCATTCATTTTGGCTTGATTAAAAAAATTAAGAAACGTAGGATAGGTTTTCTGACATAACAGAGTCCCTGCTCTTGTAGTACTCCTCTCTGACATAGTATAGTTTCAGACATGACATTAGACATGCAGGCCCAGCTGGCTGTGTCTGAGGGAGGGAAGGCCAGTCGCGGACTAGCCCTGTGATGGACTGGTGTCCACAAAGAGCCCCCACGATCCTGACCAGGAAGGTGATCATAATTTATTTATTTACACCAAGCTATTCTTTGGGCTGCACACAAGCTTAAAGAGCACCAATTAGGGTTTCATTTTATTTTCCTTTTCCATCATCATCCCAGGGATGCCCCAATTCCTTTAACTTCACTGGATTCCCATAATCCCTTCATTAAAACGTTCAGTTCAGACCTAGCTAGATTTTGTGTTCCATTAAGTTTTACTGCAGTGTTCAAACTGACTCACTGTGTTTCTTTTCTTTAAAATGTTAAACACAGCTGCTCCAACATGTGAATCCTCCACCTGTGTTTACCGTGAATATTGTCTCCAGTTCTTCCTTGTCGATTTTTCCATTGCCGTCCTGGTCAAACAGCTTGAAGTACCACTTTAACTTCTGGTTGATTTCCCCCTTGAGCATTAGGCTAATGGCAGCAATGTACTCCACGAAGTCTATGTATCCATCCTGAACAGAAACGCATGATAGAAACGTTTGTGCACTTGGTAATCGGAGCCATAGTGTAATGAAATAGACAAACGATATTGGGCAGTGAGGGGACTGGCTTAGAGAATTCTTCAGCTCCAGGATGTAACATCATCATCTATAAATGACAGATACAGGTTTCAGAGTGCAGTGGCTCAGGGGTTTACTGCTGAGCAAGTGTTTATTTAATCCAGCTAAGCACAGGATTTGCAAAAAGATAGCATGATTGTCATTTTGTGAGAATTTGCATGACTCCATTCATTTGAAAAGTTATGAACAAATAACCAACAAAAGAACAAACAGAATTAGGCTCTGCATTTCTCTCCACTGTTTACTCACAAAATCAATCAACCATTGTATTTGATCTACATCAGACCGTAACTGCAACAAAAGCTCTGATTACAGCTCCGATATCTGTACTGCACTGAATAAGAAACAATGTGAGAGGTGAATCTCTAAAATCTGACCTTACCCCATCCATGTCAAATGTGTAAAAGACTTGATCCACATAGCCATTTGCATCCTCAGGCATCCCTTGCAGCCCGAGGATGGACTTAAGCTCAAATAGTGTGATCAGGCCTGATGGAGACTCCTTCATGAACTTGTTGTACCAGTGGTGCATGTCCTCAGCCAGGATGTCATCCAGGGTGGCATGCTCATTGCCCATGGTTGTCCTGCTCCAGTCAGGAAACTACAAAGTTATCAAATACAGTCTGATCCAGATCGGTTCCAGTCTGCTGCTTTCTGTCCCACACTTACTTCAACCGATCATTTCAGGGACTCTGGTTCTCCTTTTCACATGCTTTTAATATCCCTTAGCTCTTTTAGCAGTGCTGCCTGGCTATACCTGCACACTCTCCATGGCAAAGAGCCCAAGAACGGGATTCAAAACCTCTTAACTCCACTTACTTCTGTTAAAGGTATTATTTTAAGTAGCAGCTTAAAATAAGTTCCTATAATAGGATAATGGTAGCTTTCCTGTCCTGGAAGAGAGAAGTGTGTGTTTAAGAAGAATAACTGGCATAGAAAAGACAGCACTTATATAACTAGTATGAAGTGAGGACAACAAATTGAGGACATCAAAGTTTCACTAACCTAAAAGGTGAAATACGATTGAGAATTTGTATAGGGTGTACTGTTCTAAATCTAGCTTCAGCACATTTACCTTTAGAGCAATAGTTTGTACCCTTTTAGACTGGACCCACTGCTTAGGACAAAAGAAGCTTTTAGTCTCTTCTCTAGAGTGCAACCATGCTGGTGGAACCTGTCTGAGACTCTCCCCGTCTTCATAGTCATCGAACATCCAGATGTTTTTTGCTCTTACATATTTAATTTAATAAATAAAATCATTTACTTTCTGTTCCATTCCATTGTTCCATTAGTAGTACTATTTTCTTCTTATTTTTAACCTAAACCAATTTTAGCTCAGTGCTGTTTATAGAATCTCCACACTTGGAGGATGTCCACCCATCTTTTTACTCAGCAAATAAACAGTCACAGACATGACTGTTGTTACATAGCTGAGCATTCTGGCTTCATAAAGCATACCTCAAACAAATTACATTATTTTAATTAATTGTATGCATTTTCTCAGCTCAAGTATAGGAAAAAATATGGAATTACATTGTAATATGATTTCTAAAAGACATACTGGCACAAGTCTAATGATAAATAGTCTCCAAAAACAAGAGAGTTATCAGTTGAAACAATGGAAAGAATGACAAAACTACATCAAGAAGGAAATCCAACACAGAATGTGGCAAAAGATGTTGGTTGTTCCCAAGTAAACAAGTATTAGTGGTGAAAATATAAACAAAATAGGGAGGCTATAAAAGCCTGAGGAGGAGCAACAAAGGATCAGCTGATTATTTATTTGATGATTCTACCAACGATTCCTTTTTTGAATATTGAGTGAGTCCATATTTTTCTTTACTTGATCTGGGGTAATAATGGCAATAATGAAGGAGGAATGTTTCATGAAAAAAGAATATTCAGCTATTAACAAAACAAAATGTTTATGGTGTCCTATCTGCAATTAGTTTATTTGCAGTGAAGTAAAAATTCTGGGTATACATGCTCTATGTGTGGTGATCCCCTAATTATTGCCAGTGGTCAATATACATTTAAAATATATTTCATTTTCAATTTGTTTACATCTGCAAAATGATTCATTGTACAAATGATTCATCACTACAGTGGTTATTAATTCTTGGGATTCAAGTTTTGTGTTTCATTTCATGTTTTCATTATAACATTCAATGATAGGCTGTAAATTAAACTTATAAACATTTACAGTGTGGTAAGATTTTCAATCTGTTAAGACACTAAACACACGGTCTAATGGTCAGCGCTTTTGGTTTTTAATAAAAGCTTCTTATTTTTACATCATAAGGTGTAAAAAAGGGGGGTCAACAAACCATTCTTTACTAGACATTAGCTTTAGTGCACAGTATATACAAAATGCTAAAAACAAATCTCATCACATATCACGTTACCAGCACAAAATGATGATAGCAAAATAACAAAACTGTACAAGAGGATTTCCACTTCATTTTTAACTTGTACATTCAACAGAGGAAACTGAACACAAAGTGGCTGCTGAAGATTTTTTGGGTGTGAGGTTTAAAGTGAAGTCTGTCACATTATTATCAGGCCTTTCCAAATGCTTCATTGATTCGGCGGTGCAGGTTTTAGTGAGCTGTCCTTTGCGGAGAATTCATCTCTAATTTCCCTGATCGCAGTCTTTGCACTCCTGTAATATAACAAACAGACATTTGCTTAAATATCTACATTTATTTACCAGTACACTTTAAGACTGCAAATCCTTGCACTTAAAGCTATTTTTGGATGAGTTGTACACATACAGGATTGTCTAATTTATACAGAATTCAATTTGATATAAATTTATTAAGGGTACATTAAATTGCATATAACAATGGAATGACATTTGAAAGAAGGTGTATTAGCTGTCCAGGGTTAGCTGTTGCAGCACCCGGGATGATCCCTGGACCTGCCTACTGTCCCTCACATACATCCAACTATGTCGCATGTGAATGCCTAACAGATTGGAACGCACCATGTAACCTGATCCAGTTTAAGTTTACACGTAAAATGCTTTACAAATTTATATTTCTATAGCTGCTTTTTTTTCAGAATTAAGGGCAGGTACAGTGGGGCAAAAAAGTAATTGAGTCACGCCACTGATTGTGCAAGTTCTCCTACTTAGAAAGATGAGAGAGGTCTGTAATTTTCATCAGTAGGTACACTTCAACTATGAGAGACAAAATTGGAAGGAAAAAATCCAAAAAATCACATTGTAGGATTTTAAAAGAATTTAATTGTAAGTTATGGTGGAAAATAAGTATTTGGTTTCAACTCAGTACTTTTGTAACATAACCTTTGTTGGCAATGACAGAGGTCCAAACGTTTTCCTGTAAGTCTTCACCAGGTTGGCACACACTGTAGCTGGTATTTTGGCCCATTCCTCCATGCAGATCTCCTCTAGAGCATTGATGTTTTTGGGGCAACACAGACTTTTCAACTCCCTTCCCACATTTTCTATGGAGGTTGAGGGTCTGGAGACTGGCTAGGCCACTCCAGGACGTTGAAAATGCTTTTTACGGAGTGTTTGGGATCATTGTCCATTCTGGAGACCCAGCCACGTTCCATCGTCAATGCTCTCACTGATGGAAGTAGGTTTTTTGGCTTAAAATCTCACGATACATGGCCCCCGTTCATTCTTCCCTAAACACGAATCAGTCCGTCCTGTCTCCTCTGCAGACAAAAACACCCCAAACATGAGGTTTCCACCCCCATGCTTCCAGTAGTATGTATGGTCTTTCTTGGGATGCAACTCAGCATTCTCTTCCTCCAAACGACAAGTTGAGTTTTACCAAAAGTTTCTTTTTGGTTTCATTTTGACCACATGATATTATCCCAATCCTCTTCGTGGATCATCCATATGCTCTCTGGCAAACTTCAGATGGGCCTGACATGTACTGGCTTAAGCAGGGGGGCACGCCTGGCACTGCAGGATCTGCGTCCCTCTCAGCGTAGTGTGTTTACTGATGGTAAGCCTTTGTTACTTTGGTCCCCAGCTCTCTGCAGGTCATTCATCATGTCCCTTTCCATGTGTATTCTGGGATTTTTTGGCTCACGTTCTCATAATCATGTTTGGACGCAGGGATTAAATCTTGCATGGGGCCGCATAATTGGATGGAGATTCGCTCCAAGTGGTCCTTGTATGTCTTCCATTTTCTTACATGATTGCTCCCACAGATGATTTATTCACCCCAACCTGCTTGCCTATTGTAGATTCACTTTCCCAGCCTGGTGCAGGTCTGCAATTCTCTTCTCTGGTGTCCTACGACAGCTCTTTGGGTCATGGTGGAGTTTGGAGTCCCTGACAAAAAAAACTGTTTGAGAGGCTGTGGACAGGTGTCTTTTATACAGATAACGAGGTCAAACGGTGGCCATTAATACAGGTAACGAGTGAAGGACAGAAGAGCTTCCCTTAAAAAGAAGTTACAGGTCTGAGAGAGCCCCAAAATTTTGCTTGTTTTTTGCGGGTGATCAAATACTTATTTTCCACCATGGTTTACAATTAATTCTTTAAAAATCCTACAATGTGATTTCTGGATTTTTTTTTTTTCTCATTTTGTCTCTCATAGTTGAAGTGTACCTATGATGAAAATTACAGACCTCTCTCATTTTTCTAAGTAGGAGAACTTGCACAATCAGTGGCTGACTAAATACGTTTTTGCCCCACTGTATATGTGTTAAAGGTGAAGCTTGGAAAAAACTGCAGAAATGGCTGCTCTACTCAGCAATAGCCTGGTAACTTTGGAGCTGTGAAAAGCAGACTGATCTGACTCAGCCATACAGAAGACCTCCTAACGTGCCTGTGTAGTGCCAGTCTGGATATGAAAATCTCTCCCTGCACAAGTATTTTTAAAGTTATGTTACAGACTTAAATAATCAACTCAAGTTCTGAGTAGACACTGCTAGCCGATTAGCTCCAGTTATTACACCATAAAGACTGACCTCCATCTGGGTCACTCCATTGTCATCTTTCTTCTCCTCCTGTTCTTCTTTGTCCTCCATCACTGTGTCCGGTTCGCTCTGTGGCGTTGTGGCTGCCTCTTCATCTGGTTCTTGCTTTGTGCACTCTGCTGTAACACTGTCTGACTGATCCTGGTCAGCCTTCTCCTCTTCCATCGGTTCATCATCCTCAGTTGTCACACAGACCTCTACACACACTTTGTTCTCTTTTTCTCCTGGTGGGTTCTCTTCTGAATCCGGAGACTCTTTAGTTTGATTTTGCTCTTCCTCTTGCACAGATGCTGATTCAGACTCCTCTTCTTGGACGTCCTGCTTCTCGAACACGTCATTTTCCTTTCCATCTGTAGCCGCGTGCTCAGAGGCAAGTGGGGTCGTATTATTCTCTTCAGTTCCACCTTCATCTCCGCTGGACTTCCTGAGTCGGCGAGATGGTGGTCTGCGTTTGATAGAATGTCGAGCTCGACCCTGTTTGAGAGAATCAGTCCAAAAATGATGAAGTCCTGGTTGCATTTTTATATTAATAACACAGTACTGTGAAAAAGTCTTAGGTCACCATTAGATTAGATTTACCATTGTTTTAGCAATGGTATAATGACCATATATAATTATTTATCAGTGTCATTATTAGAATACATCATAAAATACAGGACATGTGTATGCAGTATTATAAAACTAAGAAAGGTACTATAAAAATAAGAAAAAAAAACAGCTTCTGTATTCTACAGTGGCAAGGATTTAGTGTGGCTTCCCCTTATACTTGAGCAACTGCTTCACCTGGCAGCTGTATCAGTATGCCAAGCGTGGAAGGGGAGCAACCAAGAAGCCACTTTTTATCAAAGGGGAACAGCGTAAAAAGGCTAAGACATGCTAAATCTAAAAACAAAGAATGCTAAAATCCCCACAAAGACTGAAAATCAGTGGAAAAAACAGTTTATGGAGTAACCAATCCAAGTTTGAACTCTTTCTGTACAAAAGTTGATAAAATTGTTATATGTGGTCATTGTAAAACAAAACTACTGTAATAATTGTGGCCTAAGACTTTTTGCATAGTACTGTACCTGTACATGCCAACTGTGTCCAATTTAAAACAGAGCAACGTTCATGGAGGAGAATTTTAACGTTGCCTTGGAGCACAGTTAGTAAAGATATAGAAAACAGGATATGGCAGCTAAATAATGTGAGCTGGGCTAATACTCACATCTTTAACGCACAATCTTAAAAGGCATTCATGTGCATGTGTTCCAGGGGAAAACAATGACTATGTCTGTCTGTTTCTGTGGCAAAGGTGGTGTAATATGGCAAGAACTTGTTTTGTTAGGGGGTTTGGAAAGGCTGTGATTGAGGTTTTCATTATGATTGAGGTTTTTCATCCATGCTCTGAGAAGACAAGGGCTTAACAAAACCCACACCACAGCTTTAACAGCATGACATGAAATTAAAATTTGGCATTTTAACTGGAGCAATTACAAACAACCAATTTCTGAAAGCTTTGCAAGTTCGAACCTTGTTGATGCTTAGGAGAACGTTTCCTTCTGCAGGTGTTTCAAAGCTGGTTGGCGTCTCTTTACATGGTTTGGATGCAACACTTGGACTGACAGGACTTTGGGGTGAGTGGGGTGTAAAACATGGTGCTGGTGGTTTTCCAGCACCAGGGCTCATTGGAGATGGAAGGAGCGTGGTTGGAGAAAGAGTAAGGTTAGCCTGCAAGAAGAGAGCGACATTAAAGTACTTAAATATTACTTAAATCGTAATCTTGTCTGTATCCACCAGAGCTGCAGCATACTGTTACAATCATAACCATGTGAACCCTTTTCAGTTATAGAGATTCCTGGAATTTCCTTGCCACTGACGCCCTAGGCTTGCTCAATTTGGGATTGGACGTAATTATTAGGAGATAATCTAAACTTGTAAAGTTGCTTTGAGACAATGTTCCATTGTAAAAAGCGCTATATAAATAGATCTGACTTGACTTGAATTACTCATAATGTGATCTGATCTTTATCCTTGTCATAGTATTAGACAAACAAAATCTTCACTGAACACATGGACTAATCATATTACTATTTTTGGGGCCAGTAATTTCGTCTTTAAGAGAAGGAACTTCCTCTTTAGATGATCTTTATCATTACCTAGCATAAAGGTTGTAGTTGGCTTTGCATTATGTAGCATGATTACTGGCAAAGACAGAAGAAACCGTGGAACCGGGTTCAAATGCAAAACAATTTCGCTTAGACTAACGTTCAAGCTCTTGACTATATGGTATATAAAGCAATCGAACAATAACACAAAGTTCAGTGTAAAGTGTTGAATAAATAAATAAAAAATGTGGAAGTCTCTGGGTATGGGCAATGGTGGTTCAGTGGTTTAGGCTCTGGATAATTAATCCAAAGTTTCTGAGTTAAAATCTCGGCCCTCAAGTAAGGCGATTAACCTTTAACTGCTCAGTTAATTGCACGTCGCTCTGGAAACTGACATCTGCTATTTGCTATGAATGTAATGTGACATAATGCCTGTGTCTTTCCACTAGAGGGCGACACAGCCACGTGACCGAAAATTGTGAATAAGCCGGCTCTGCTTAGGTAACAAAAAACAGACCTACCTGTAGTTTCTCAATAAGTGCCGAGTTCCTGTTCTTTCTAGGAGGGTTGGAGCTGGCTTCTGATTTCTTTTGCTTAAAGGAGAACAACACACATTTCATGTATAACTGTAATCATATAATAATAAGAACAGGAAGGCCAAATGCAGCACAACTTCTCCTTACACTCACTTAGCAGTAATGAAGCTGACTTGTTTGCTCACTATCACTGCTATCCTTTATAGCAAACAAAGATCTAACAAATACTTTTATCTCACCTCATCCTGGCCCTGAGTCGCATCATTACTGGTAGGGAGCTGCAGAGTGCGTGGAGGCCTTCTCCGTACGGGCTTGTTCTGAAACAGGGTAAAATAAAGTTATGATTCTGTTATCTACAAGAAGGAGCTAGGACAAAATGAAATCAAAACCCTCTGTATGTATACCCATACACCGCATAATCAAACATTTTTGGTATCAAAGTTTTCCTTATTAATTCTAAGGCTAAAGCTGACGGAGTAAATGAAGCTTCAGCCACCAGTTGAACATTGTACATACTGCATGTCTAAATCATCCCACTCTCCTCAAAAGACCGGTGACAGAGTACCACATCTGCTTCCCAACAAACCTTTTTTGGCTTACCTTCAATATACTGTTAGCTTAATTAAATAAAATGGTCGCTCATGGTAATAAATGTAATTTAACTAATTATAATTAACATTTTATTATTATTAATCATTATTATCATCATTATTATTATTATTATTATTATTAGTAGTAGTAGTAGTAGTAGCCTGGTCGTGCAGGGTTAGTGCATTCTCAGCAACCTCAGTTCCAGAGATCATCGATTTGATTCCTGGCCTGTGTATAGTTTGTATGTTCTCCCCCATGTTAGTGGTTTCCTCTGGGTCTTCCAGTTTATTCCTGCATTCCAAAGCCATATGCTATGTCAGCTGGTGCCTCTGAAGTGTCATAGACTGAGAGAGTAAGTGTGTCTGTATGCGCCCTGTGA
>JAJAGP010004807.1:0-42862 GCA_025084515.1 Ancistrus triradiatus | reverse complement strand
CACAGGGGGGTCACACCAGATAGTGAAAGCAAAGGGTCACATACTTTTGCCACTCACTAATATGTAATATTGGATGATTTTCCTCAATAAATAAATGACCAAGTATAATGTTGTTGTCTCGTTTATTTAACTGGGTTCTCTTTATCTACTTTTAGGACTTGTGTGAAAATCTGATGATGTTTTAGATCATATTTTTGCAGAAACATAGAAAACCCTAAAGGGTTCACAAACTTTCAAGCACCACTGTAGGAGGCTCATATGAACAACTCAGTTTTCCTACCTGCGACAGAACAGAACACATTTGACAACAGAATGAGTATAAAGTTTATATTTCATTTTTAAAAATGTAAAATAAAAGTATTTCCATATCATCAATAGTCATAAAATAAATTATTATTATTATTATTATTATTATTATTATTATTATTATTAACAGAGAAATAGCTATTGGTTTCTGTACAAAGACAATCCTGAGGTTTAACTGTCTAAGGACCTTTAAAAACATTAAAATTTTGCGCTTATACAGTTTTTCTTTTTCTCTACAAATCAAGGTTGGTATTGTCTGTCATTGGCCATTTTACATTTCTTTTACTGACATTTCCTCCAGAGGCAGTTTGGAACTCTACTGTGCACTGCTACTGTATCTGATAAAGTATTTTGATCTATTATTCTTTTTAACATTAATTTCGTGTTGCTTCTACAGACATAATAACAAAACTGTTGATGACTAGTGCAGTTCTTGAGAGCAGCAAATTGAAAAACTGATTTTTCCCTTCCTATGACTTTATCACAGTGAATGTTAATACTTTTATTTACCATTACAACAATTTTGTTGCAACTTTATTTACTTGATGCATTAACTTTTGAGTTTTAAACTACAGTACAGAATATTAACGCTGTCAGAACCAGGAATTTATGAAAGTAAAGACTTACTTTGAAGACACCCTCTAATTTGGTTTCGGGTTGGATGAGAAAGCAGGTGATACTTATATATGAATTTAGAACAAGAAAGTGAAAAAAGAAAATGCTTACAGCTTTTACAACAGGATTGAGCTGATCAGTCATTTTCGGGCGGAATGTTTTTGTACAGCACTGAAACTTCTAGTTCCACTGTGCATCTCGGGCGCAGTAATAAACTGCAGTGTCTTCGGTCTTCACGTTGTTCATGTGCAGATACACCTGGTTTTTGCTGTCATCTCTGGAGATGATAAACCGACCCTTAACTGCACTGGAGTAAAACTTGCTACTACTGAGACCCGAGATAGTTGCAACAAATTCCAGCCCTTTTCCAGGCGCCTGTCTGTTCCAAGCCATATAAGAGCCACCAAAGTCAGACCCAGACCAAGTACAGGTCAGCTTATGAGACTGACCAGGTTGGATGACCACAGATTCAGACACAGAAATTGAAAAACATGATTTGCATTAAAGTTGAAATATAAATAGTCTACATCTCTTTTTTGATATTATTTCAAAGCAGAGCCAAACTAACATTGAAAGAATATCGCTACAATGATGAAGCTTAACCCTCTGCTTAGCCCCATTTCTCAGAATTCCACCTACAGTCGTCCCTCCAAATGAATACAAACTGGTGACTGAATGAATCAACATAAATGGCTGAACTACACAATCTGCTTTGCATAGCCCGCCCACCAGCAACACAAATCGACTCCTCTTCAAATAACCAGTAAGAGGGAAAACTGTGGAATCTGCAATGTTTAAAAGTTGTAAACTCCAAAAGTTCATTTTATAAACACAACATGTAAGGTTCCTCTAAAGAACTGGATTTTGAAAGAAGTGGAGAAGGACATTCTTTTAATATGATTTAACATGCTGATGTCAGTAGTTATCTAAAGCAGACTGTAAAAACTTTCTAGAGCTCATGTAGTGTTAAACACAGGTCGGTAGTTTGTATCATAAATATTTATGAGGTTTATATGAACAGCTCAGTTTTCCTACCTGCGACACAACATCTAACACATGAGAATGAAGTTTATAGTCTATTTGAAAAAATGTGAAATACTTCTGTAGATATTGTTATTATTATTATTATTTTCATTATTTTTATTATTATTACAGAGAGAGAATTTGTAGTTTTGAACAGATTGCCGCTATAGATGTTTACTCCTGTCAAAACCCTCATCTTTTGACACATTAGAACCTCAAAATTAGGATAAACAAAATATTTTTCTATCTATATTTTCGTATTATAACCCTCATATCAAAGTGGAAAATAACATTAAAAATCTGAACAATTACTAAAATTTAATCAGTAAAACAATTGCTTTGCACAAATGATCAGCATCTTTAGAGTAATTTATAACACAAAGGACGATATTAAAACTGAAATACTAGATGTTTTGTTTCCTGTTATAACAAATGTCAATTGGGTGAGGCTCTCTGCTCAGGGAATATGTACAGCTCTGTGACATGCTAGTTATGAGTTTTTGTACGGGTCTGTAGTTTATTGTGTCACTGTGAATCTCTTGCACAGTAATACACCGCCGTGTCTTCAGCTTTCAGGCTCTTTATTTCCAGGTACAGCATGTTTCTGTTGGTGTCTTTAGTGATGGAGAACTGGCCCTGCAGAGACTGGGCAAAGCTAGTGCCAGTGCCACCATCAATGTACCCGATCCACTCCAGTCCTCTCCCTGGTTTCTGACGGACCCAGTGCATGTAGTGGCTACTCATGGAGAATCCAGACACAGTACAGGACAGAGTGACTGACACTCCAGGTTTCCCCACTACATTATCAGAGGAGGTCAGGGACTGTCCATTAGAATCTGAAAAAGAGGATAGAACAAATATTATATAAATATAGTAGAATACTCCGATAGGCATAAATTCATGGTGAATATTGTTTAAAACGTACAAGAAATCAGAAGCAGTAAAATGTTATACACTAAAATCATCCTTTCACTTCTTCCTCGGTATGGATTAAGGTCTAAGTGTGTTATCATGAGATGTTCTAGTAAAACAGCTAAAGAATGTTTTATATACTCAACATTATTTAAATAGGGAGTGGCCATGTGCACACTGGAAGCTATAAAATCCTGCTCACGGGCTGGTCAGTGTAAAGACCGGTTGATTGGTGGAATTCTTTGGTTGATTGAATTCTACGAGTAACTCTTTCAACGTGACAGGTCAAAGGGATCTAACAAACGAATTATTTTGTTGTGAAAGGGCAGGATGTCCATAAAACAGGTCTCGTTTTAATATGTACGTGCATTGTATGGCGCCAACCCCACCCACGGGGTTCAGATTGAATCTGTATTGTGATTGGGATAAAACCTGGACTCCCTGTGCTTTATATACAGTAAATCTGAAAACTGCAACTCGTGTACATTTGTTGGTGGGCAATGCATTTATTAAAGTGTGACTTTCTTTATAGACACCATATATTTCTAATTTGATTTCGGGTCTGCTGAGGAATCAGGTGACACATATATGAATTTAAAACAAGAAAGTAAACAAAATAAAACACTTACAACATTCACAACAGGATTGAGCTAATCAGTCATTTCCGGGCGTAGTGTAATGTTTTTGTACAGCACTGAAACCTCTTGTGTCACTGTGAATGCCTGGCACAGTAATAAACTGCAGTGTCTTCTGTCTTCACGTTGTTCATGTGCAGATACACCTGGTTCTTGCTGTTGTCTCTGGAGATGGTGAACCGACCATTAACTGCATTGGAGTAATAAATGTTAGCACTGCCATACATATATGCAACAAATTCCAGGCCTTTTACAGGCGCCTGTCTGTTCCAAGCCATCGAGTAGTCACCAAAGCTAAACCCAGATCCAGTACAGGTCAGCTTATGAGACTGACCAGGTTTGATGACCACAGATTCAGACTCGGTTAGTGTCTGACTGCACAAATCTGAAATGCAGAAACACCATTCGCATTAATGTTGAAATGTAAATACATTTCTTATTTGATTCTATTTAAATAATAGAGATAATCGAATATCGATACAACGATGAAGCTTAACCCTCTGCTTAGCCCCATTCTCAGAATTCCACCTACAGCCGTCCCTCCTAATGAATACAAACAATCAACATAAATGGCTGAACTACACAATCTGCTTTGCATAGCCCGCCCAGCAGCAGCACAGATCGATTCCTCTTCAAATTATCAGTAAGAGGGAAATTCTGCAGTGCATTTTAAATATCTAAAGTTCAAAACGTTAAATATGCATTTTATAAAACAGGACACGTTACCTAAAGTTCCTCTAAGGAAACTTTATTGCACAGAAAGACATGAGCTTCGTAATGGTTAGTCTCAGCAGTAGGACATCTTACGAGCATTATTTAGTATGATTTAACACGGTGCTGTCAGTAGCTATCTAAAGTGTACTATAAATACTTTCTAGAGCTCCGGTAGTGTTAAACACGGGAGATTCATATGAACAACTCAGTTTTCGTACCTGCAACAAAACAGCTAATAAATGAGAATGAACGTCTTGATGCATGCTCAATGATCCAGGTAAGAAAATCCAAGAAGTTGAATCTGTTCATCTGGACATAGATTTTGTTGGAGAAACGTTTCGTCACTCATCTAAGTGACTTCTTCAGTCTCAGCTAGTTGGAAAACTTACCCATCTTATATACGCACCGTGCATAACGATGGTACCAGCACCATTGCATAACCATGGGACCGGTGATAAGTTTAGATGCAGATGAACATAAGCCATAACGACAATGGCAACGTGTGCCATTCACACAGGATTGGGGAAGGCTGCGATGGCTCCATGTAAGATGGTGAGAGGTGTACTCTCATGAGAAGTTAGACTCTCCTTAGAGACCTAACCCTATGAGCCCTGAAACGAGGATCCTGGTAGGTGGGTACAGGAAGAAGGTGAAGATTGTCTGAAACTTTAGAAACAGGGACAAAGCGATTGACGGCCTCTGGACCAAGATTTACCTAGGAGGCTACCACCTAGTCTGTATGGTTTACATAAGATACATTAACGACATTAGGGATAAGGTGAGGGACATCATTATGGAGACGGATGAAACAATGGTCTCGTTTGATGTCACATCTCTCTTCACGTGCATTCCAGTTGCTGAGGCAGTAGAGGTAGTCCGAGTGAAACTACAGGATGACCCCACTCTCAGCAATAGGACCACCCTTAACTCGGACCAGGTGTGTTTGCTTCTGGAGCTGTGTCTTCAATCCACCTATTTCACATACAGAGACCAGTACTACAGGCAGAAACATGGGTGCGCCATGGGCTCCCCAGTTTCACGTATCGTGGCCAATCTCTATATGGAAGAAGTGGAAAAAAAAGGCACTAACATTCTATTCAGGAACACCACCCAGCCATTGGTTAAGATATGTGGATGACACCTGGGTTAAAATGAAATCTCAGGAAGTACCACATTTCACCGACCACATCAACTCAGTGGACAGACACATTAAGTTCACCAAGGAGGATGTGAAGAACGGCAAGTTAGCCTTCTTGGATTGTGAGGTTGTGATTGGAAATGGGGGACGATTGAAAGTCGATGTTTACCGTAATCCAACACATATGGATCAGTACTTAAAGTTTGACTCTCATCATAGCACAAACTAGGAGTCATCTGGACACTGTACCACCGAGCAGACAGCGTCCCCACTGACACAGCGGCCAAGGATGGAGAGAAATCTCACATTAAGCAGGCCCTGGGCAAATGTGGTTATCCAAACTGGGCCTTTGTCAAACCCGGTAAGACGCCCAAACAGAGCTCCAGCAGATCGGCGAAGAGGAAAACAACAATCGCAGTCTAAGCGTAAACCAGTGGTGATTTCATATGTGGCAGGAACATTGGAACAATTGAGATGCATATTTGACAAACACCGCGTCTCAGTGGCTTTCAAACCCCAAAACACACTACATCAGAAACTGGTCCACCCCAAGGATCGGGTCCCCCAGCACAAACAGAGTATGTAGTGTACGCTGTGAAGTGCCAGGAGGATTGCCAGGAATTGTACATCGGGGAAACTAAACAGCCACTGGCGAAACGGATGGCACAATATAGAAAAGCTACCTCATCAGGTCAGGACTCTGCGGTTTACACCCATCTACAGGCCAGTGGACACTCTTTCAAGGATGAAGACGTGCAGATCCTTGATAGGGAGGAACGATGGTTTAAACGCGGAGTAAAAGAAGCCATTTTTGTAAAAAGGGAACGTCCATCCCTGAACCGAGGAGGGGGCCTCAGAGTAACCTCTCACCATCTTACAAACGGAAGCCATCGAAGCCCTTCCCCAATCCTGTTTAGTTTGAATGGCACGTTGGCCATTGGCGTTTAATGGCCCTGTCAATCTCATATTAAAATTGATCACCGGTCCCATTGTTATGTAATGGTCTGTATATAAGATTGGGGAAGGTTTCCAACTAGATGAGAAGTGAAGAAGTCCACTTAGATGAGTGACGACGAAACATTTCTCCAACAAAAATCTATGTCCAGATGAAACAGATTCAACTCTTGGAAATGAGAATGAAGTTTATTATCTTATTTGTAAAAAATGTCACATTTTAGTGAATCGTTCCATAACTCACTATAAAATTTAAAGGTATGGAGATTTGTTTATTTATTATTATTATTATTATTATTATATATATTATTATTATTAACCGAGAGAAGAGAGAGAGAGAGAGAAGAGAAGAGAGGGGACTAGGGAGGGGGGGGGGGGGGGGGGGGGTTTGTGGGGGGGGGGGGGGGGGGGGGGGGGGGGGGGGGGGGGGGGGGGGGGGGGGGGGGGGGGGGGGGGGGGGGGGGGGGGGGTGTGGGGGGGGGGGGGGGGGGGCGGAGGGGGGGGGGGGGGGGGGGGAGGGGGGGGGGGGGGGGAGGAGTAGAGATGACGCCAGATAGGACCCCGAGAAAGGAGAGAGGAAAAGAGGAATTGGTATGTAGGGAGGGGTTGGGCACAACTGAATTTACAATGTTCCATGACACAGACTGTCCTCCTGAGGCATTAAATTATAGCCATAGTTTCTGTACAAAGACAAACCTGCGGTCCAACAGGTTATCTAAGAAACTGCAATTCTGCAGATCAGCAATTTGAAAAACTTCATTTTTCCCCATCCAATTCCTTTATCACATTGATTGTGATTGAACTTTATTTGCTTGAAGCATAAACTTTTTTCATAATCTTTGATATCCTATGAATATGAAAAGTGTTTTGACATGAGCTACAGTAGAAATCTACCCCTGTCAAAACCCTTACCTTTTGACACATTACAACCTGAATATTAGGATAAACAAAATGTTTTTCTATCTGACCCTCATATCAAATTCGAAAATAACATTAAAATATCTGAACAATTACTAAACAATTACTAAAATGTAATCAGTAAAACAACCATTTTGCACAAGTGATCAGCATCTTTAGAGAATAAAACACTGTACACTAAAATCATCCTTTCACTTCTTCCTCAGTATGGATTAAGGTGTAAGTGCGTTATCATGAGATGTTCTAGTGAAACAGCTGGAGAATGTTTTATATACTGAACATTATTTAAATAGGGAGTGGCGGTTGATTGGTGGAATTTATTGGATGACTGAATTCTATGAGTAACTCTCTTAACGTAATAACGCAAAGGAATCTAACATAAGAAGTATTTTTGTGAAAGTGCAGGCTGTTCATAAAGCAAGTCCGTTTTAACATTGTTTATACATGCTTTGAATCGTGCCAGCCTCACCCACAGGGCTCAGACTGAATCTATATTGTGATTCGGATAGAACGTGAGCTCTTTGTGCTTCATATAAATCTGAAAACAGCTATTCATTTACGTTGGTTGGTGTGGAAAACATTTATTAAAGTGAGACTTACTTTATACACCCTATATTTTTATTTGACTTCGAGATGGCTGAGAAATCATGTGATGCTACAATATGAAGTTAGAACAAGAAAGTAAAAAAGAAAATGCTTACAACTTTTACAACAATTACACTAATTTTAAAGCTGAGTGTAGTGGTTTTGTACAGCACTGAAACCTCTTGTGTCACTGTGCATCTCTGGCACAGTAATAAACTGCAGTGTCTTCTGTCTTCACGTTGTTCATGTGCAGATACACCTGGTTCTTGTTGTTGTCTCTGGAGATGGTGAACCGACCATTAAGGAAGAAATTGTGACTGTGAATTTTCATAGTAAAAAACTGTGATGCTTGACAGTTTAATGTGGACTGTTACCATGAAGTTCACAATGTTACTATGAATTTTGATGGAATTAATCTTCGTCTTCTTCTTTTCTTTCTTCTTCTTTTCTTCTTCTAGTATTATTATTATATTATTATTATTATGATTATTGAGGAGAGGACAGAGAGAGAGAGAGAGAGATAGAGGAGAGAGAGAGAGACGAGAGAGAGAGAGAGAGAGAGAGAGGAGAGAGACAGGCAGGCAGAGAGAGAGACAGGCAGGCAGAGAGAGAGACAGGAAGGCAGAGAGAGAGGACAGGCAGGCCAGAGAGAGAGACAGCAGAGAGAGAGAGAGAGAGAGAGAGAGAGAGAGAGAGAGAGAGAGAGAGAGAGAGAGAGAGAGAGAGAGAGAGAGAGAGAGAGAGAGAGAGATTTTTATATTATAACCCTTATATCAAAGTGGAAAATAACATAAACATTTTTGAACAATTACTAACATTTAATCAGTAAAACACCCACTTTGCACAAGTGATCAGTATATTTAGAATAACTGATAACACAAAGGACGTTATTAAAACTGAAATACTAGATGTTTTGTTTTCTGTTATAACAAATGTCCAATGGGTGAGGCTCTCTGATCATGGAATAGTTAGCTCTGTGACATGCTTGTTGTGAGTTTTGTGAGTGTCCTTACAGTAAGTCCCGTTTTAACATTTTTTTTATATGTGCTTTGAAACGTGATAACCCCACCCACGGAGCTCAGATTGAATCGATATTGTGATTGGGATAAAACCTGGACTCCTGTTTTATTACTGGTCTGCCCATATTCAGAAGATATTGTACTGGATACATATGCCGGGATTGCAATGATGCAGGCTGGAACTATATTCCTGTTCTCCACATGCTGTTCTCTCGATACTTACTTCTCCCTTATCCTACAATCTCTCAAGATGTTCCAAAAACCCATTAGTTCTGTTTACTTTACGTATATGGTTTCAGTTCAGGGGTCATTTCAAATTTAGGTCTTCATCCACGAGAATGCCTATATTAAATAATCACTTGTGCCCTCCTGCAATAAGCGACACAGCCTTTAATCTGTGGTTTGATCGGGGCATTAAGTCAGTACGAGATCTGTACAAAGACGGCGTGTTTCGTAGTTTCTCTCAACTGTCTGATGAGTTTCACTTGCCACCTTCTTACCTGTTTCGCTATTTTCAGGTGCGACACTTTGTAGCTGCACATTTTGCAAATTATCTGTGTCTTCCTGACGAACAGTCCTGGGAAGAATTTCTGACCGTGAGCTGTCCATGTGAGCTGTCCATGTAAATCTCTTATTTCCAAAATTTATACAATGTTTATGTGCTGGGAGGTAAAATCCCTTATAAAAATTCAGAGAACTTGGGAAGACGAACTAGGGCCTGAATTTTCAGATGGGTGGTGGGGAAAAAGCCGTTAATAATGTACGTGTCAGTGCGCCATGTGCCAGACTTTCAGCTCATGCAATTTAAAGTTCTTTATAGGCTCCATCGGTCCAAATCTCACCTTTCCAAATTATATCCAGACTCCTTTATAGATCAATGTGACAGATGCTCTGGCTCTCCATGCCATCTGAGTCATATGTTCTTTTCTTGCCCCTCACTTACCAAATTCTGGACTGATTATTTCGACATAATCTCCAAAGTTTTGGGTATTGAGATTTCACCCTGTCCTGCCGTGGCATTATTCGGACTTGCACCTGAATCCTGCTCTCTTACTCGGGTTCAGAAGGAGGTTTTGGCTTTTACCTCCCTATTGGCGATACGTTGCATTTTAATTTTGTGGAAATCTATTAAACCACCTGCGATCTCACGTTGGCTTCATGACCTTTTATTCTTTTTGAGATTGGAAAAAATTCGACATACTTTAAAAGGCAATACTGCCAAATTTTATTTAAAATGGGATTCTTTTTTTTTCTTATTTCAACACACTTGATGCAGTGCCGGCTGACTGACCTCCCTCGTCCGATGTCTCTTTGTGTATGTGTGTGTGTGTGTGGTTGGGTGTGTGTGAGTGTGGGGTTTAAAATTTGGGAAAACATCTCTGAGGATGTTTATACTATAGGGTTGTTAACTTCTGTGATATACTATTTAAGCTATTGGTGAACTGTTATTTGTTTGATACTATGTTTATTCTATTCCTCAATAAAAATAAATTAAACAAAACCTGGACTCCTTGTGCTTCATATAAATCTGACAACAGCAACTCGTGTACATTTGTTGGTGAGCAATACATTTATTAAAGTGAGACTTGCTTTATAGACACCCTGTATTTTTTATTGGATTGAGTTGGCTGAGAAACCAGACTACGCTTATATATGACTTTAGAACAAGAAAGTAAAGTAAATGTTTTTGTACAGCACTGAAACCTCTTGTGTCACTGTGAATGCCTGGCGCAGTAATAAACTGCAGTGTCTTCTGTGTTCACGTTGTTCATGTGCAGATACACCTGGTTCTTGCTGTTGTCTCTGGAGATGGTGAACCGACCATTAACTGCACTGGAATAAAACTTCCTATTACTGTTATCTTCAATAGTTGCAACAAATTCCAGCCCTTTTCCAGGCGCCTGTCTGTTCCAAGCCATCCAGTAGCTACCAAAGCTAAACCCAGATCCAGTACAGGTCAGCTTATGAGACTGACCAGGTTTGATGACCACAGATTCAGACTCGGTTAGTGTCTGACTGCACGAATCTGAAATGCAAAAACGTAATTTGATAAGTTCAAACTATAAACAGACATTTATCATTTGAGGTCGAGTGATAAAAAATAGTAAGACTAAACATTTAAAAAAACATCATACAACAACGGAAGCTTAAAACTCTGATCAGCCCCATCCTAAATAATTATAACAACCAACTCTCACTCACAATGAAACCAAACGGACTGAATGGATTCCGCATAAAATGGTTGTCTACGCCGTTAAGTTTTGCATAGCCCGCCCAGTAGCATAAATCAGTGTAGTGCGGAAATGATGTTAAGAATAGATTGTGGAAAAACTGTACTTCTACAATGTTTATGCTGAGAATTCATAACTGGACATTTGCATTTGGGAAGGAAGTTCCATACAGCTGTAGCATACCACACAGAAATACATTAAGTTGCCGATTTCGTAAGCACATTAGGAGAAAAAAAAACGTAGCATGTGATGTTCAAATGGAGTTCTACAAACACATTCGAGTAACGAGTTATTTGAAGTTTACAACAATGTTGAGAGTTTTCCCAAGGTAACATGTTGTTGTTGTTGTTGTTGTGTTGTGTTGTTGGTGTTGTTGTTGTTGTATTATTATTATGATATTATTATTCAAAAATCAATGTATTATACTGGACTATTGAAAATGTTAGATGATTTGCCTTAAATTTTTATTTCAGCCTGTTTGACATATTCTGGATGATTGTTCTGAAGTGTCTTACCAAAACTATGATTAAAAGAGGATAACAGCTAAATAGTTATATACAGATGGGAGGATTATGTAGTTGGTAGACAATGCCCTCTTGAGGCCAGTTTAGTTAAGCAGCCTGTAAAAATTACCAATTTAATGTTATAGTTTTGCTAAACACGTGATGCATGAACATTTGTGAAGTCCAGATATAATTATGATTCTATCCAAAATGATTTCCACCAGTCCTGTCAATGCTCATCAATATGTAGGGATATTTAAGTTTCAGGTCTTGCAAAATTTCAGTCATGGAATCTCAATCCACGATGCTACTGATGTACGGTTTTCGTACGATGATGTTGCACCTATATTTACAAATCCAACTAATACAATTTCCAAATAATAAAAACGCATTTATTTATTATACATATATATTAAACACCACATTATTAATTTGTGGGAAGAGATTCATTTTGCAGCGAGAAGTTTACTATGGCAGTTTGACTAATACTGAGAAAAGTGGACATAGAAACTGTGTGAAATTTCAAATACTTCCCTAGGTAAAGCTCTCAGCTAAGAGAATATTTTTGGTGAAATGTTTTGTGCGGTCTGGGGTCTCTGTGTCACTGTGAATCTGTTGCACAGTAATACACCGCCGTGTCTTCAGCTTCGGGCTCTTTATTTTCCAGGTACAGCATTTTCTATTGGTGTCTTTAGTGATGGAGAACTGGGCCCTGCAGGACTGGCAAAGCTAGTGACAAGTGCCAGTAATCCAATGTACCCGATCCACTCCAGTGCTCTCATGGTTTCTGACGGATCCAGCTATGTAGTAGCGGCTCATGGGAATCCAGACACAGTACAGGACAGAGTGACTGTCACTCCAGGTTTCCCCACTACATTATCAGACGACTCAGGGACTGTCCATTAGAATCTGAAAAATAAAGAATTGGTTAAAATGAAAAAATAAACGAATTTAATTTGTAGCTTGAGAAAAATAAGAACAGTAGTTGAAGGCTGTTTGGAAACATACAAGAAATTAGAAGCCAGTGAAATCTGAATAGTAAAAATCAGTCTTCTCAGGTTGTCATTCAAAGGTTTCCAGGAGCATGGGACTGTTATAAGAGTTACATAATGGTAAAGTTTAAAAGAAAAGTCATGTATATACCCAACTGTTTGAATAGGGAGTGTCCATGAATACTTATTTAAATTCCGCTATGGGGCCAGGTAACCACAGGCGGAGTCAGAGAAAACATCCAAAATTTCACATCCACACCTGCATCAACTGCCTATGTTAGCTGGATGTGCCTGTCTCTCACTCTGTCACACTTGTTAGTCTAATATTGCAGTATTAGTACTTGGTTTTTAACCAATCATGAGGAAAAAATGGAATGGGTCAGAGTTAAAGAAGAATCGACCAACCTATACTCAAGTGTCGAAAGTCTGGAAAACTGTGAATTGGCGTAGATGTTTTTTTTTATCAATGCCGAGCCAGAAGGATATATCACTGAGAAAAAAAAAAAACAAATTCTGCTCCAGAGACACGGGTTTCCAGTCCCGGGGACCTGACCAATGCCTGGGTTGGGATTGCAAGTTCTCTTTGAGTATGTGTGGGCTCCCTAGGGGTACTCCAGTTTTGTCCCCACAATCGAAAAGCTCTGCCGGCTGGCGTCTCTAAAGTGTCCCAGTGTTAGTGAGGTAATGTGTGCAGCGGTGTCCTGCGATGGTCTGACTCCATGTCTAGGTTGTTCCCAAGTTGTGGCATCAGTTTGGATACATATTACAGGAGTCCGCGCATTAAAATGCCTCCTAACGGATAACATGGGTAAAATTAGCCTAGAACTCCAATCTAAGGCTAAATAGTCTAACTCTTAGTTCTGATGCTTGCGCTCTTGCACCAGTTCTATTAAATTTTTTTAAAACCCTCAACATCACTCAGGAAATTATGGGGCATTTAAAATGTAGAATAAAAAACCACTTTACTAATGTATCTAAGCAATGTAACCTAAATGTCTGACCTAAGTACCCATGGTTACATTACCCAGTGGCAAAGGCCTACAACCCCTCCTACCATTATTACTTTGTAGCCACAAACCTTACGAATTAATACAAAACATTTTGTTGAGAACATACTGTGTCCTCCCATGCCATAGTCAAGAAAAAGGATAAAAAATCACAAAAAAACACATATTCACCATTTTGAGATATGTGGTAGCGTTTTTATAGATTGTTCACAAATACCTGCTACAATTCAACTCGTCTTTGCTTATATCTCAAAACTAAAATGCGCCTCCAAACAGCCTGTGACCCGAAGTTGCTGTAATTAAAAATGTTGGTAATTTATAATCGGTAAAACTAAGGACGATATTTAAACGAAAAACGGATGGTATTTTTTACAGCAATTGTTTCCCATGAGTGAGGCTCTCTGCAGGGAATTTTACCATTTCAGTTGAATGCTTGTATAAGTTTTTGTACGGGTCTGTAGGTATTGTATCACGGGGACTCTCTTGACACAGTAATTAAATCAGTGTCTTCAGCTTTCGGATCTTTATTACAGGTAACAGCAGGTTCGATTGTGTCTTTCGTGATGGAGAACTGGCCCTGCAGGGACGGGCAAATGCAGTGCCAGTGCCACAATCAAGGTCCGATCATTCCAGTTCCTCTCCCTGGTTCTCTGACGGAATCAGATGCATCCAGTAGATGCTCATGGAGAATCCAGGACACAGTACAGGACAGGAGTGACTGACACTCCAGGTTCCCCACTACATTATTAGAGGAGGTCAGGGACGTCAATTAGAATCGACAAAAGAGATAGAACAACATTTATTAAATAGAGTAGAAATACTCCGAGAGGCCTAAAATTCATGGTGAAATATTGCTTTAAAACGTACAAGAAATCAGAAGCAAAAAAACACTGTCACTAAAACCATCCTTTACTTCTTCCTCAGTATGGAGTAGGTGTTAAGTGTGTTATCTATGAGATGTTCTAGTGAAAACAGCTAGAGAACTGTTTTATATACTCACATTATTTATAGGCGTGGCCATGTGCACATGGGAATGAATTAAATTCTTGCGCCACAGGGCTGTTCAGTGTAAAGACCGGTTGATGGTTGAACCTTTGTTTGACTAATTCTATGATTAAACTCTCTAACGTAATACGCCAAAGGAGATAACATAAGAATATTTTTATGGGAAAGTAAAGGGTGTCTATAATATAGTCCGTTTTAATATTGTTTGTTGGTGTCAACCCCACCCACGCGGCCATGATTAAAAACAATATTGTGAGGTGGACCTAGTGGTAAGATCCTGGACTATGGACAGAAGCGTTCCAGGGTTCACATCCCACCTCTGCCAAGCTGGCCATGTTGGGTCCTTGAGCAAGGCCCCTAACCCACAATTCTTGGGTTGAAGAATTGTTTCAATTTTAAGTCGCTCTGGATAAGGGGTTCTGCTGGAATGCGTAAAATGGACTTGCTTTATGGACACCCTGTATTTTGTATTTGATTCGGCTTAGCCGAGAAAAACCAGATGGCAGTTATATAGGAATTAGAACAGGAATAAAACATAAAATGCTTAGAGCTTTTACAAAAACAAGATTGGCTAAACAGTCATTTTCGGGCGGAGGGAATATTTTGAACAGCACTGAAAACCTCTTGTGTCACTGGCATCTCTGGCGCAGTAAATAAACTGCGGGTCTTCTGTCTTCCACGTTGGTAATGTGCAGATACACATGGTTCTTGCTGTTGTTTCTGGAGATGGTGAACCGACCATTACACTGCACTGGAGTAATAATTGCTACCACTTGCTTACCCGAGATAGTTGCAACAAATTCCAGCCCTTTTCCAGGCGCCTGTCTGTTCCAAGCCATCCAAGAGCCACTAAAGTCAGACCCAGACCAAGTACAGGTCAGCTTATGAGACTGACCAGGTTTGATGACCACAGATTCAGACTCGGTTAGTGTCTGACTGCACGAATCTGAAATACAAACATAACTTGATAAGTTCAAACTATAAACAGACATTTCTAATTTGATTTGAGTGATACAATAATCATACTAACATTTAAAAAACGTCGTTACAACAACGAAGCTTAAAACTCTGCTCAGCCCCATCCTAAATAATTATACCAACAGCTCTCACTCACAATGAACTCAAACTGGACTGAATGGACTGGACTGATCCGCATAAATGGTTTGTCGACGCAGGTAAGTTTTGCATAGCCCTGCCCACCAGTAGCATAAGTCAGTGTAGTGTGGAACTGATGTTAAGAAAAGATTGGAAACTGTAAACTCCTACAGTGTTTTATGCTGAGAATTTCATAATTACTCATTTGCTTTTTGGTGGGAAAAAATCTACTACCAGACTGTACCACACAGAAAGACATTAAGTTCAGTAAGTTCAGTAGCTAAGACAATACGTATATTTTGGTAACTCAGTTTTCCCAGTTGTAACAATTTTAGAGAAATTATTCTATATATATTCTTCTGCACGATCTTTTTTTAAATTTGTCAGGATAAAGTGTTCATCTTCTTCTTCTTCTTCTTCTTCTTTTTCTTCTTATTATAACAGCAATGACATTATGTTGACTTGTGGACAATGTTGGATGATTTGCTTAAATGTCAGTCATTCTTTTTTATATTAATTCTGGGTGACTTGTTCTGAAGCGTCATTGCAAACATTGATAAAAGAGATAACAGCTAAATACAGTAATTATATACAGATGGAGATGATTTGGTTGGTATACACTGCCCTCTTGAGTCAGTTTAGTTTTAAGCAGCCTGTTTAAAGGTTTAAAGTTTAATTTTGTAGTTTAGCTGTATCACGAACATTCGTGTAGCCCAGATACAAGAAAGATACACAGGCAGGATTTACAGGAATAGTTTAAACTATGAGGTGTTTATATTCCATATATACTGTATATTTTCTTTCCAAATTGCTTTACACCAGTCCTGTCAATGTTCATCATTCTGTACTGAGATTTTAGGCTTGTCAGCAACTTTTCAGTCATGGAAACTCAGTCCACGATGCTACTGACGTACAGTTTTTGTACCGATGCTGTTGCAACCTATATTTAAAAATCCACGACTTACAATTCCAAATATACAAACGCATTATTTATTATACATTATATATTAAACACACATTATTAATTTGGTGGGAAGAGATCATTTGCAGGCATTACCTGAGGAATTTACTGTGGCGGTTTGAAAAATACTAAGTAAAAAGTGGACATAGAATTGAGTAAATTTCAAATAATCTCTAATGTAAAGCTCTCAGCTAAGAGAAGACTTTCGGATACATGTTTTTGTACAGGTCTGTGGTCTTCTGTGTCACTGTGAATCTCTTGCACAGTAATACACCGCCGTGTCTTCAGCTTTCAGGCTCTTTATTTCCAGATACAGCATGTTTCTATTGGTGTCTTTAGTGATGGAGAACTGGCCCTGCAGAGACTGAGCAAAGCTAGTGCCAGTGCCACCATCAATCCACCCGATCCACTCCAGTGCTCTCCCTGGTTTCTGACGGATCCAGTGCATGTAGTAGCTGCTCATGGAGAATCCAGACACAGTACAGGACAGAGTGACTGACACTCCAGGTTTCCCCACTACATTATCAGAGGAGGTCAGGGACTGTCCATTAGAATCTGAAAAATAAAGATTGGTTAAAATGACAAATAAACTGAATTAATTTGTAATGCTCTGAGAAAAATTAGAACATAATAGTTGAAGGCTGTTTGAAACATACAAGAAATTAGAGCCAGTGAAATACTGAATAGTAAAATCATTCTTCTCAGAGTTGTCAATTAAGCAGGCTTCTACAGTATGGGACTGTTATAAGAGTACATAATGGTAAAGGTTTAAAAGAACGTCATGTATATACCCAACTCTGTGGAGTGTCCATGAATAATTAATTTAAATCCCGCTATGGGGCCAGGTAACAGAGGCGGAGTCTACGTTAGCTGGCTGTGCCTGTCTGTCATTCTGTCACTCTTTTTAGTTTTATACTACATGTATTAGTATTTGTTTTTACCCAATCATGAGGAAAAAATCGAAATGGGTCATGAGTTTAAAGAAAAATTGACCAACCCCTGCTCAAGTGTGGAAAGTCTTGAAACTGTGAAATTGGCTTATTGTTGTAAAGTTTGGAGTCTTTTCTATACGTCTCTTCATTTTTGGCCCACTATTTCTGTAGAATTATGCAAACATATTTCTTTGATTAACGTCAGACATAAGTGCCATGACTGATGTTAACTTTCTGTCCATCTGTCCTCATTTAATAATAGCATTGGCAGATTTTCTGAGTGATCATTTGAGGAAGATGGGCGAGTAATTTGGACCGGAGTGGGACTCTGGTGATTTGTTTAAACCCAGAATTGGTCCGAGAAAAAACACATTAGATTAAAAACACAGAACAGAAAACGAATGAGATTCCACTGCCACATAAACAGCAAACTAGGAGCGTGTACCGTATAGGGTGAGAAAAACAGCCACACAGGCATTTTTGAAATTTGTATTGGGTTTTAACCCTTTGAGCACTACGTCAATTTTCTGTAATTGTAGCGTTTCAATTATTATGACAAAGTATCTATGAGACATATTGCACGTGCCATTTTTAAGAAACCCTAGGCTACTCGAATAATCATATAATTTGTTTGAATTTGTTTGAACGGAATTCAGGTCATTTTAAGTATTTGGCCGTTTTTGATCATGGGATGTTTGAATGTGCAGACTATTTAAAAAGTTGCCAGTTCAGATGTATTTTCAGAGAACAGAGTGTATGTAAGCTGAAAATACAATGCTTTAGGTTGTGGATCATTGTTTGGCATACTGTTGTGAAGAAATGCATGATTAGTATAAGGCAGATATAATTGATTTTGATTAAAATTCTTTGACAGCCAGGCCTCATACTATTTTGTTCAGGGCCAATACGACTACTATTTGAAATGCTTTTTATTTTACATATTGACATGGATTTTAATTATTACCTGTTTATAATACTTGAATTCAGTTGAAATTAAAATGTATAACTATCATTTAGTTTACCTGACCTGATATTCTATTGCGAACAGAAACTGCAACAGAGAACAAATAGATGCATTTATTCCCTCACAGACACGAAATGAATGTTCCGAAACAAAATAAGCACTGTAGCTTATGGGTATTGAGATTTAAAAACTGAAACATAAATTCATTATTGGGATTTATTTTGAAATAGTAAGTGCTGCTGTTTCTTTAGTATAATTCGTACATAGCCGTGTATTGAGTCGTTATAGAGTTATGAAACTGAGAATAGTATTTAAAAGAAAGTAGGAGCATCAGATTCTAAATGTCGATGAATATAAAGTACAGTTTGCGACAAGCTCTGGATAATTAGTGAATGGAATTTGTTCTTGTGTGTTGTGTGATGAACATGAAGGGGATTTTGTACAGGTCTCTTGGCAGTTTGTGTTGTTGTGCATGTCGAGCACAGTAATACACAGCGGTGTCTTCAGGCTGAAAGTTTGTCCCCTGTAAATACACAGTGTTGCTGGAGGACTCGGCACGGAAACTCAACTTGCTCTTCAGTGAATCTTTGGCTCCGGTGCTACTGGAGCTACAGTACCAGCCGATCCATTCCATTGCTCGTCCTGCTGGATGTCGTATCCAATTAGTACAGCCTCCTCCTTCAGCTGAATAACCAGTAATCTTACAGGAGAGTGAAATTGATTCTCCAGGCTTCACCACCATGGCTGCAGGCTGAAGCAGCTCAATACAGTTAATACCTGTGAAGAAAAGGGAGGTAAAGATTTTGGTATATTGAACTAGAATCAGTACTATCAAATGTTTAATTACGTACCAGATACAGCTGTTAAGAGGAGCAGTAGAGATGTGCAGAACATGGTGAACAGCTGAACTGGATCTCACTTCTCCTGAGAATGAAGCTCCAGTAGATTTATAGGAGGCTTGATTTGCATGATGGGGTTTAGAGATTTTAACACTTAATGACACTAACACTTAATGAATTATATTTCCCAGTTCAGACACTGATATATGGAACTGTAATAAGATTAACTGAAATATTTTACATGTATGTGTGTTTAGCTCATTATTATGGGGATGCTTTTCAGTTTAGAGATGCTTGAGCACCACAAAACTGAGTGCCAGCACCGCTAAAATAAGAGTAAAAATTCGTTTTTATTTAATGTTTTTTTTAATGAAAGTTTATCTCTGATCAGCTGAAAAATCATTAAAAGCATAGAAAATATATGGTTTAAACATAATATTTTAACAACAAAAATACGAAAGGCCCCTTGCCTTTGAAGTATGAGTAATTTTTTTAGTAAAGGGAGAGTGGTCTCACTGGTAGAATCGCCCCTGATAATTACATACACACACAAGGTTATCCGTCCTTAAAGTTACATGTGGGAAGATATTGTAAAACTAGATAGCCTTTAAACTTTTTGCCATCTAAACAGCTTCAGTGAGTGTAAAGAGAGCGCTATATTTGAAAACAGCATGTCTAGCACAGCATTTTCCATCAGAACACCATCCCATCTGGTGAGGGACTAGCTGGAAAGTGATACTTCAACAATAATTATCTTGTAAACAAAGACGGACAGGGAGAATTGCTTGTGAACTTGTGGGAACTCCTTCAGTCCTGCTGGAGAAGCATTCTAAATGGCTACCTCTGGAAACTGGCAAAAATAAATGGGTGTTATCTTGAAATGGAGGTTATTTTGAAAATGTAAGATAATTTTGAATAGCTAAATAGTTTCCGTTGACATTGAATTATGTGTCTTTTGCTACTTCATAGACTCCAGGTCTTTGGGTAAGGTGCTTAAAATAGCTAAAATAAAGAAAAATGCGTTTAAATGCAGGTGTGTCTTGTTTAACTTACTGTCTATCAGTCAGGTGTAGTGGAAAAATAATACAAAGTGTCTAATATGTTCAAGAGCGAAATGTAAATAGATGATATCTTTTCTACCAGATGCCCCAAAGGTGAAGCTCCCTGATCAGGGAATATTTACATATCACTCACATGCTTGTGTGAGTTTTTGTACAGATCTGTAGTTTATTGTATCACAGTGAGTGTCTTGCACAGTAATAAACTGCCATGTCTTCAGCTTTCAGGCTCTTTATTTCCAGATACACCATGTTTTTATTGGTGTCTTTAGTGATGGAGAACTGGCCCTGCAGAGACTGGGCAAATACAGTGCCAGTTCCATAATCAATGCGTCCGATCCACTCCAGTCCTTTCCTCGGTTTCTGACGAATCCAGTGAAAGTAGTAGTCACTGACGGAGAATCCAGACACAGTGCAGGACAGGGTAACTGACACTCCAGGTTTGCTCACCACAGAATCAGAGGAGTTCAGGGACTGTCCATTAGAATCTGAAACAATGACATTGTTTAAAATAAAAATATAAAGAGAGAACAAATGTTTCACAATGCTCCCAGA
Organism: Ancistrus triradiatus; assembly: GCA_025084515.1. Taxonomy (NCBI): domain Eukaryota; kingdom Metazoa; phylum Chordata; class Actinopteri; order Siluriformes; family Loricariidae; genus Ancistrus; species Ancistrus triradiatus. The sequence continues at coordinate 21,901 of JAJAGP010004807.1, read as the reverse complement.
AAAGTAAGAGGAGAGTGTTAGTTGTCTCAAACCTACCGGAAATTAGGACCAATAAAATACTGTATAAAAACATCATCTTTCTCCGAACTCTGATTCAAAAGCTTTACAGGGTATGGGAGTGTTATGAAAAACAAGGGTAACTAGAATAGTCACGAACACGATTTATATAGGCCTATTATACTCTTTTTAAATAGGGAGTGTCCATAATTACTTTTTGTGGTGTGAGAGGTGGAGCTTCAACAATTCTCAATTCAAATTCATTTCCCAGAGAAGATCTGAATTGATTCTTATTTTATTGCCATACTCCTGCACTTAATGACAACTTTCCTCTGTCTGTCCATGTCAAACTGCGTCTGACTGTTTACGTCCCTCACTCTGTATTGCACTCATTCCCTTTTTGTGTGACTGTTTGTCTTTGACCAGTCTTGTGACCTGTCCTTAGATGTGAGAGGATGGCAGATTAGTCTTTAGTACTGTACATGTTTGTCATGTCTGTTACTCAGTTCCCTGAGTGGAACAGCTCGTAGGCCACAACTATTTAACTTGCGGGGACTTGCGTTCTAATTCAATCTAAATCCCAGTCCTAAACCGAGTTTTGTACATAGGCCAGCTGTCGGCATGCTGTCTCCCCGTCTCCCTATCAAAGCCCATATATTGTTTAAATATAAAATATATTCATATTTACCAAAAGCAAAAAGATACACCTCGTATACTTCCTTCCAGGTTCCCCCTGCCATCTTGGATCCAAAACCACAATCGTTCTGTTACGTAATTTTGGTCTTTCTTTTGAATTCTGAACAAAATGTTAATTCTTTTATATTTTTAGTACACACTGATTGAAAGAACATCATCATAACTTATCATGATATTCTTATGTCTTAATAATAAGTTTAAGTTGTTTCGATTGGATTGCCAGGAAGAAAAGCCATCTGCTATCAATGACTGACAAACTTAAACACTTACAGTTTAAATGTCACTGGGCCTTTCATTGGGCCTTTCTATGGTCAAAAAATATCCCAAAGTAGACCTTCTTAGTATCAAGCACTAGTTGTGACAGCAGAAAGCTGTACAGAATAGTGTCTTATCATGAAGTATGATTGTGGATCCACAATATTGTGGGGCTGTTATTCTTCCAAAAGTCCTGGACAACTAGTTTTGATAAACAGCATTATGGATTCTTTCAAGTACCAGCCAATATTAAATCAAAAGCTGACTGTGTCAAGTAGGAAGATTAAACCAGTTGCATCTTCTAGGAGGACAGTTATTCAGTTAGTGAGAACACCTCAAAATCAACACAACATGGTTCCCTGAGTTCAGAATCTAGGTCCATCCCAGTCTCCTGACATAAATCCCATAGAAACCTGTGAGATGAACTGAAGAGGAGAGTCAACAATTGTGGACCACACAATCTGAAAATCTGGAGAGATTCTAGATTATGGAATTTGGTGTTCTTCTGGTTCATTAAGTATTATAATTTATTGTTGCAAAGGAAGTCTGAACATAAAGCACTAAAGGAAGTCGTCCCAGTAATTGTGGCATAGAGTTGAGATAAATAATTTTCATCATATAATTTAGGTTTTTTCTTTCATTGTACTTCAAATAAAGGGAAGTTTTTGTTAGATTTTTCTAAATGAAAGATCAAACAGTGTAAGCAATCAAGAATGGTTTTACAGCCTATTTTGTTCATGTTTATTGGCTACTGGTATGAATTTTATGAACTGAGTTCACTATACAAATGACCTTGTAAAATGGCAGAAAAATACCTTTATTCCTCATTTGCTGCAAATAGAAATGTCTAAGAAATTATATATAGAGAAATAGCCTAACCGGTTTAGTCTGCACAGAAAACTTCCGCCGTGACCAGCACATAAAATGTAGGAGCATTTTAATGCGTGAGGTTTTTGTACCATGCTGAATCCTCTTGTGTCACTGTGCATATCTGGCGCAGTAATAAACTGCAGTGTCTTCTGTCTTCACGTTGTTCATGTGCAGATACACCTGGTTCTTGCTGTCGTCTCTGGAGATGGTGAACCGACCATTAACTGCATTGGAGTAATACTTGCTACTGCTGCCATACATAGTTGCAACAAATTCCAGGCCTTTTCCAGGCGCCTGTCTGTTCCAAGCCATCCAGTAGCTACCAAAGTTAAACCCAGATCCAGTACAAGTCAATGTATGAGACTGACCAGGTTTGATGACCACAGATTCAGACTCGGTCAGTGTCTGAGTGCAGGAGTCTGAATAAAACAAAGTACAGAAATAGGAATTACAACTTCAAATACTATACAAAACCCTCCATTCAATTCTAGGCATTGAATAGTAATAGAGTTAGACTAACATTGAAACAATATTGACAGCACAATGTAGCTCAAAAATCTGCTCTCCATCCTGGACAAGTAAAACAAACACCTCAACTCAGCTGGTAAATATTTTGGCTTAACCTATCAGAAAAATTGTATTTAAATACATAATTTTATTTGTATACCCCACCCACCAGTGGCATATTCACAACCATTAAGACTGTCAGACTCCAGCCATGATCTTTTACATACTGGAAGCCATGCCCTCTCTCATAATCAAACTATCTGGAGAAACCTGCCATTTCTTTTGATAACATAAATATGTAAAATTCTCGGTCATCTTGAGTCTCCTTGACTATGTGTGGGTTCTCTATGGGTAATCCAGTTTTGTCCCACACTCGAAAAGTTAGGTCAGCTGCCGTCTCTAAAGTGTCCCAGTGTTAGTGAGGTAAAGTGTGCATGTGTGTGCTCTGCGATGGTCTGACTCCATTGTTCAGGGTTGTTCCCAAGTTGTGGCGTCAGTTAGGGCCAGTGAACATGAACTGGATTAAGTGGACATGGAAAGTGAATGAGTGACAATATTGATAAAGCTTTATTTAAATGAACACACTATTAGCAGGATTTTGGACTGAATATTACAGGATGATCCGGGCACTAAGCTGCCTTCTGATGGGGTAATATGATTAAATTAGCTTAGACTGCCATCTAGAGTACTAAAATAGTCTAACTCTTGGGTTCTGAACTTCAGCCCCGGTTCTATTCAATATTTCAAACCCTCAGCATCATTCAGGAAATTATGGCCATTAAAATGTATTAATAAAAAAAAACAATCGCTTTACTAATGTTATCTACGTAATGTAGCCTAAAATGTCTGACCTACCCATGTTACAATACCCAATAGCCTACAACCCCTCCTGCAAGGCAGGATAGTTTGCAGTTTACATCTTGCGTTATGCAAACTGTCACCTCCCTTTAAAATAAAGCTGGACCATGGCGTAGAGGAGCCCTACCGCCTCAAAATGTTGCCGTCATATTCTCTGGTGCTGCTCGCAGCTGCATCCTGTGAGTTCGTTTATTATTGTTTTCACGGCTTTTCTTAAGTTTGACATTTAAGGGGATGTTAATTGTGTATTGTTCCATTGCAGTTGTATATTCAGACGTTAGTTTTATTCAGCCAGATCACCAAATGGTCAAGCCTGGACAGTCTTTGTCCATTGGCTGTAAAGTGTCTGGTTATTCCCTGACTGATAGCAGCTACTGTACAAACTGGATCAGACAAGCTGAAGGGAAACCGCTGCAGTGGATTGGATTCATCTGTAGCAGTGGGGGCACAGGGTACGCAGATTCCCTAAAAAGCAGGTTTAGCATCACCCAGGACACCTCCAGCAGCACAGTAACCCTCAGAGGTCAGAATGTGCAAACGGAAGACACCGCTGTGTATTACTGTGTGCGGTATAAGAACCACGTTTCTATAAAACCCTGGAGTACACGTACAAAAACCTCTCCAATAAACTGCTGGTGTTGACCATGTTCAGACAGGGGGGCCGGCTGGTTTTGTTGCTGGTTTCTGAACTTTGCCTTAATATATTATTGTAAGAACATCCTTACATTCAGTTACATCCAGGCTGCAGAATTATTGAATAATGTTTCATTTACAACGGGGAATCTCAAGCTTTCAGTAACATCTGATGCAAGTTGTAAACGGCCACTTTATCTTTTATCTTTTCTCATTTGGTACATAAGCAGAAATACGTTTAATACTACAATAGATTACCCAAATAAGGGTGATTCTTCTACTGGGGGCGCTTTGTACCCTCTGAAAAGTAGACATTTGTAATCATTTTGTTTTAATTATTTCAAAATAATGTTACATGCTTTAAAGTAAAAAATTAATGATACCAACTAAGCTATTATAGAATGTAGATATGAGAATTTCAATTCTATAAATTCTAAAGCGTACATTTTAAATATTGAATAATGTAAAACTGTATTAATACATATTAATGATCATTAAATTATGAATCGTTTTTGTGTAAGTAATGACGTGTTACGGTAATGACGGTAATGCTGAGATGATAATATATTGTTCAGAAATACGCAGAAGTTATCTAGATATAAATAAAAATACTACATTATGTGTCGCTTGCAAGTTAGTATAAAACACACCTTTTTAATGAATTGAACACCTTTTTATCGCTTTATTTGAGGAGAGAAGTTTTGAAGTCTGTGTTAGGGACAAGGCCAAAGTAACCAAGTATTAATCTATAAAACATTTTATAAAACATGGAAATCATTTATTTTGGTGCATACGATTTTCTTGGTGATGTAATAAAGGGATGTTTTAATACCTAAGCTATGTTATTTTGTATTTAAGTATTTCTAATATCAATTTACAAACTGGCGATGTAAAGTTCCAGTAACTGAAGATGGCTCCTTGTTCACTGGGATAGCACAGGCATCACGTGTAAATCATAGCCTATATTCCCCAAACAGGGATTCTTTGTTTTACTTTTTTCACTTATCTAACACATTTGAAGCTGCTTCTGTTCTATCAGTAAGCCTCTGATATATATGTTACCTGTGATCGTGTCCCTGACAATATTTAACAACAGAGTCTTCTGCTCTAAATGAAATGCCAAGATATTGCTCTTTAAATATACGGTTGAGCATTATATCATATTTGCTTTGGTAAGTTGATTTTGGAATAGTTTTATGTCTTGTGTAATTTCTATTAAAGGAATTTGTGCAATCAGCATTTTTTGTTGGTCCTAGTATTTCCGACTACTTCCTTATTCATTTATTATTTATTCATAAAGTAGCTTATCAGATAACCAGCAGTAAAACACTGAAAAAAGTCTACAAATATACACATTAATGTTTTTGTTTTAGGAAGTTGGGGTTTTTGCACAATGATACAACCTCCTGTGTCACTGTGCATCTCTGGCGCAGTAATAAACTGCAGTGTCTTCTGTCTTCACGTTGTTCATGTGCAGATAAAGTTGGTTCTTGCTGTTGTCTCTGGAGATGGTGAACCGGCCATTAACTGCACTTGAGTAATACTTGCTGCCACTGTTCTGATTGGTAATTGCAACAAATTCCAGGCCTTTTCCAGGCACCTGTCTGTTCCAAGCCATCCAATAGCTACCAAAGCTAAACCCAGATGCAGTACAGGTCAGTGTATGAGACTGACCAGGTTTGATGCTCACAGATTCAGACTCGGTCAGTGTCTGACTGCACGAATCTGAAATACAACAAAAGAACAGAAATAGGATTTAGAATTTCAAATACAAAAACATCATCCACTCAATTTTAGGCATTAATTAGTAAGAGTTCGACTAACATTGGATGAATATTGATAGAGCAAAGTAGCTCAAAAATCTGCTCAACCCCATCCTAAACAATAAAAGCAAACCCTTCAGCACTGCTGGTAAACATTTTGGCCAAACTTTTAAGCAAACATTTATTTCAGTACATTTGCATACCCCGCCCACCAGCGACATGTTTACTGAGGGATAACCTTCAAGACAAACCCTAACCATGTTTCATGTAGTGAAAACCACAAGTGCTCTTTTACATACACTATATAGACAGAAGTTTGAGGGCACATCTTCTTATTACTGAGCTCTGCTATTTCCGCAGCACTCACTTGTAACATGTTCCTAACATACACCGTACATCTCTGGATCCTCCACAGACAAACAGTGGCAGTGAAGAAAAATTGCAACCCACGTTCCCAAAACTTGGGGATTTTAGTTACTTTTTTCACTTATCTAACATATTTGAAACTCCCTCTGTTATGTTAATATGCTTTTTGATATATGTTAGCTGTAAAAGTGTTCATGTCAGTATTTTTGCACACAGAGTCTTTTCTAAATAAAATGCCAAGATATTGTTCCTTAAATACACAAGATTAGCCTTCGCTGATAGTTTTTTAAGTAAGTTGGAATAGCTTTATTTCTTATTTTTCTTAAAGGTTTTCATGCAGTCAGTCTTTTTTGTTTTTACTCCTCGTATTCTCGTATTATCTGTTTTCTGTCAGACTGCCCTGTCTCAAAAAGAATACGAAATCCTTTAAAAACTTTTACATAAATAAAAAACATTTTTTTGTGGGTGTTTTTACTTAGACAGGCTACAATAACCATAAAAAGTAAATCAATCTGCAGAGAGTTCACTACAAAAATGAGATCATGCTTGAATTCTTTAAGCATAACAAACCTATAAGAGTCACTGAAATGTGTGTTTGAAAATGATGAAAAGTATTTTATTCCTAACTGGATTCTAGTTAACGTGGCTATAGTAATTATAGATTGAGATGTAACATCACACAAATAGCTTATCAGAAAACCAGGAAAATATAAAAAAATATACAAATTAAAAAAAGATACACATATCAGGATTTATCTCATTAATGTTTTTGTTTTAGGAAGTTGGGGTTTTTGCACAATGGTACAATCTCTTGTGTAACTGTGCCTCTCTGGCGCAGTAATAAACTGCAGTGTCTTCTGTCTTCACGTTGTTCATGTGCAGATAAAGCTGGTTCTTGCTGTTGTCTCTGGAGATGGTGAACCGACCATTAACTGCACTTGAGTAATATTTGCTACCACTGTCGTGAGTGATTAGTGCAACAAATTCCAACCCTTTCCAGGCGCCTGTCTGTTCCAAGGCCTATATAATAGCTTACCAAAGCTAAATCCAGATGCAGTACCAGGTCAGTGTATGAGGGACTGACCAGGTTTGATGATCCACAGATTCAGACTCAGTTAGTGTCTGACTGCACGAATCTGAAAATAAACCAAAGTACAGAAATTCAAAGCAGAAACATCATCCCATCAATTTTAGGCATGAAAATAGTAAGAGTTAGACTAACATTGAATGAATATCGATAGAGCAAAGTAGCTCAAAAATCTGCTCAACCCCATCCAAAACAATTAATGGAAACCCTTCAGCACTGCTGGTAAACATTTTGGCCAAACTTTTAAGCCAAAAATGAAATTTCAGTATATTTGCATATCCGCCCCCAGCGACATGTTTGCTGAGGGCTAAGCTTTAAGACATTGCTGTGAAAACCTGAAGTGCTCTTTTACATACACTGTATAGACACAACCAGCAGCACCACACCTGTAAACACATTCCTAATATAAAGTTTACATTTCTGGATTCTCTATAAACCCCAAACAGTGGCAGTAGAATGGGTTCAGTAGAATTGGGTTGTACTGATACACCAGCTACACTCAAGTGTGACACATTTTATAGGTTCTGCTTCTAACAAGTCAGTTCATCACTTCTGCTCTGCAGTCCATAAACAAAATCCATCGATAATGGGTTTGCCAAAACTGATTGAGAGCTTGACTGGTTTGCGCAGAACCTTCATCTCCATTGGACCCCCTCTCTGGGATGCACTGAAATGCCAAAAGTGAGCCAGGGCTTATAGTTTAACATCAGAAGCCAACTCACAGTCATATTCCAAAATCTAGTGGAAAGCCATTTTAGAAGAACAAAAGCTGCTGTGCAAAACTCCATGCTAATTACTCATGTTTTGGATGTAATGTTTTTTGGTGTCCACACACTTTTGTCTATATAGTTCATTTGAATCCATGCCAAAATACAGTAGCTGCACCTATAACTGTTCTATCTAGAGAAATATCAGCCTTTCTTTTATAAGAAATAGCAATTTTAAATATGAAAGTTACAGTATAAAACTTGGTGGCACTGGTACACTGGTTATAACTGTCACCAGTCTGGGCTAGCTGCTGCCTGTGTAGAGTGGTATGTTCTCCCTGTGTCTGTATGGGTTTCCCCTGGGCACTCTGATTTCCTCCCACATTCCACAAGATAGTTGGTCAACTGGTGTCTCTAAAGTTTCTCATTGTAAGTGTGTGCATGTCAAATTGTGAATATACTTCAGCCAAAAGCAGGACACAGCTATGGTTAAATATTTTTTACTGGCAGTTAGATCATTTAGGTGTGTCATTTAAACTCCAAAGACATTTAGCAAGTTTGATGTAGAAGATTTGATAGAAGAAAGCTGTTCTTTGCTTGCGAGTAGTAATGTCCATGGTGATCTCTTATTAAGGAAACACCAGAGATGATAATCTCACCTCTGGAAAGCACATATTTTGGACTACTTTTGCGTGGGAATGGTGTTGTTGTGGGTTAATAAATGCGGGGAGATTCTTTACAGGCTGGTAAGCAGTTAAGTAGTTATGAATAGGACTGAGATGGTTCTGTTGGCATAGACCTCCCTCTTCAGGTCAGAAGAAAGAAAAATGATGGGCACTGGTTATGAATCACTGAAACAGTGAAGAAACAAAAACTAGTTTTGAAGATACATTTTAAAGTGTTGTGTGTTTTGCTTTAATCCCAATTTTCAGCCATGGAAACCCAGTCCATGAAGTTATTTGTGTATATACAGTATTTTTCGGATGGTGCTGCCAGAAGCACTTTGGAACTCGGTGATGAGTGCTGCAAGTGCACTTGATAGATGATTCTGATCCTATCTGCTCTCTAACATGAATTTGTTGTTGATCGCAGACAGAATGGATATTATCCATCTTATGGCCGAGCTTTATTGACTTGAAACTTTTTTATTTAGTAACAATATTATTTTACATGTTCAGAATCTTTTGAAATCCATAATGACAGATGCAGTAACATAAAATCATTCATGTTATGAAATGTCTATATGATTTGTTTGTTTCGTTTAATGTCGCATCAGCAATATGAGTGAGGTTACATTGAAACTAGTCGATGTAACACATTAATATCGGGCCAATTTAGAGCAACCAATTTACAGAACACATGTCTTTTGGAATGTGGGAAGAAACCAGAGTACCCAGAGTAAATCCATGTGGACACAAGGAAACATGCAAATCCGAGGTCAGGATTGAACCGTGGATCTCTGGAGCTGTGAGACGTATTTATATGGAAAACCAGAAGGATACTTTATATTAGTTGGTTTTGTTTTTTCTGTTTTTGGTGCTTCATGAGGCATAGTTTAGTTTTATAATATCTTAAACATGCTTAACAAGGACTTGTAAGCGTACAACAAAGATGAAATATGTGTAATGTGAAAACCATCACTGTTTTTCCACTCAGAGATGATATGGGGGGTTTATTCCTTATCATTATTAAGATTAAATGTCCCCCAAAAGTTAGAAGAGCTGACACTTCTTTTTGGAAAACCTAAAACAGCCAAAAGACTGGGAGTTAAGGTTCGGTTAAATGTAAGGTGTTGAATTAATTATCCATAGTAATAGTATGTCGTGTAAATTCACCACAGTGATAAAATGCAAAAATTGAAATGTGTGTTCAGTTTTTGTGTTCAAATCGTCCAGTAATCCAGTATTTTCACAACACTGTGGAATCCTCACGCAGTAATACACAGCTGTGTCTTCAGTCTGCAGATTCTGTCCTTGTAGAGTCACTGTGCTTTTAGAGGCATCTTTTGAAATACTAAACTTACTTTTTAGGGAGTCTTTTTGTGTTACGCTCCCACCCCCCCAGATGTGGTTTATCCACTCCAGAGATTTTCCTGCAGGTTTCCGAATCCAAGCTGTTCCATAGCTGGAATCAGTGACTGAATATCCAGATACTTCACAGAGGAGAGTCAAGGAGGCTTCTGGCTTTAAAATCATGGATGTGGGCTGAACCAGGTTAATATCACATTTCACACCTGTGGAAAAGAAAGATCAATTATTTATACCTGAAATGTAAACTCTAAGTTCTGTCATACTTTTGGAGACTCACAGAGAGCTGCTGAGATCAGCAGGAGCAGATTTGTGTTGAACATGATCAGTTTTTGAAGATGCTTTCCTGATTTCGAATGGAGTGTCAGGGAGATGATTTTAAACTCAAGGGAAGAACCCATTTGCATAAACGTTCATCATTAATCATGACAAAACCCTTACTCTATTTTTACTTTATTTTGCATGTTTTTCTAAAAACACTTATGAAAGTAAATATCCTCACTGTTTACTGATAAACACAGGACTAGTTCCAGTTCATTGTTGTCTCTGTCACTGTAAAATTGTAAGCAACTTCAACAATAATAAGAAGAATATTTTAGCAGGCATGTGCTAAAAGTCAGTAGATTTACTTCATGAGTACTGGCACCACTTGGTAAATGAAAGGAAAAATCAAGTGTTTAAATTATATTGTGTTTACAATGACTAAGTCCAACTTTGTAATCATGTTCATGAGAATTTTGAACTAAGAAATAAAACAACATTAATCTTTAATGAATTAATGTCCATAGAGTGAACTGTATCAAGTTAGCCTGCGTCAGCTCCCACAAGAAAGGCACTTTATCATTTTACACCAAGCTGATATGAAATCAGGTTGTAGTTATTACTTTTATAAACCTGAGATTTGGTTAAAAAAGCAACTAGGATAACTGGAGGAGGAAGAGGAGGAGGAGAAGGTCAAATATATAGCAAGTATTCACCTATATAAAAAAAAGATGTCAGATCTTAAACAAACCTTCATTCAAAACTAAACACATATATTCTGTGGCAGAGGGTTGTTAGCATATTCTTCAGAGTCTTCCTTTTATAAGTATATGTCCGTATATCAGCTCAATGTACTGGAGTAAATAACAGGATTTGCTTGATATGTTCACCGGGTGTGTGAGTGACTGTTGTTTCTTATTACAAATACTCCAGAGGGTGAAGCTTCCTTTTCAGGGAATATTCACAGATCAGTGACATGCTCATGCAAGTTTTTGTACGGGTCTGTAGTCTGATGTGTCAGTGTGACTCTTTTGCACAATATAAACGGCCGTGTCCTCAGTACCAGGTTGCTGATGTCTAAGTACACCTCGTTCTTGTTTGTGTCTCTGGAGATGCTGAAGCGAGTCTCTTAAAGGAATCTGCAGATTCCTGTGCTTCCACCACTCCATATGATACCGATCCACTCCAAGGCTTTTCTGGCCGCTTGTCTGATCCAGCCTGTGGCCATAGCTAGTGAGGGCATTAGCCTGAAATCTGACAGGATAACTTCACTGAAGGTACCAGGGGGGTTTCATCTGAGCAGGAGGAAGAGGTCCAGACTGATGTCTCCATGAACACCTGAAGCACAGCAGATATTAAACACACTTCAGGTTTGATATGAAAGGTTAGAGCATAGATGGTAAGGTGTGGAGAGACGAGTTTCACTCACAAGGACACTGAGGAGAACAGAATCAGAAGAATCCAGCTCATGATTCAGCTGCTGCACTTTGATCAACACAAGACTGCTGCTCACTTAAAACTCTCTTTATCTGAATCTACATTGGGAAGCTTTTGCATGTGGTCAGGGCTGGTGCGGTTCTTATAAATACACAGTATATTAATGTTGATTCAACAGCTGGGAGTTCAGTCCTTCAAGCAATAAGAAAACGCGAAGTTATTCTAAAGTAATACTACGTTTTATGGTTTTTATAAAATAACCGCCTTTGCTGTTTATGAGTGTAAATTCATATAAATCTCTGTGCATCATGCTGCAAGACTGCCCTCTGGGGGCTGCATGTGTAAAATATGGGGGAAATGTTGTCTTACCAGTATCTTTCCATAATTTCTAGGACATTACATCGAATTATATTGTTATGTGTTATTATTAGTGTTAATTACTGGTTAATTAATTGCAAAAAAGATTGACTTTTTATTACACCTCAGAGTTTTCTTGATCTGGGATATAGTTACAGGAGTGGCAATCCGCTAGCCCACCACCACAGAGATGCAGCGGCACCTTTCTGTAAACAGAGCGATTGGGCATGTCTGGAGGCCAAACGAGGACAATCCTCTCAGGGCTGCGTTTCTTCTGGGATAAGGTTCTGGACCCCACAGTACCTGCCCAACATCAAGCGGATTAAAACAGGGTAAGAAGAAAAGAATTGTGTATCTTGTGGTTACACACTGTTAACAACAGGTAGTACTTAAACCCACACAACGCCAGGGTTCTGGGGCTCAGGGCTGGATTATATGTGTTTGTTGGGAGTGGAGTTTTTCCCTGTCTGTGTTACTTCATCTCCTCAAATGATGTCACTGGTAGCTAAGCTACTCTAACTTGTGATTGGCTGAATAAGTCATTATGTCTTTGTTACGGGGTGCGCCATTTAGAGAAAAATGACGAAACCCAAAAAACCAAATAAGAAGGGACGGGACCCAAGTGCATTAGCTCCAGATGGTTTTATTGAACTGAAAATTACTTTAAACCAAATTAAAAATAAATAAAGAAAACACAATAGGATAAATAAACCAGAAATAATGAAAGTCTCTGTGTGTGTGTGCAAAAGCAGCGAATATGCGAGCTGCATACACACACACAGAGAAGACGTAACAGCGCCCTTGAAAGAAAGGAGCGGGAACGTAAAAGAAAAAGCGGAGGGGAATCCCTCTCTGCTTGCGTCAGAGACCGCGCGCACACATGCACACTCCCGGCTGCGTGCACACGCGCACACCCAGGCTGCTGTCAGCAGCTCCACACAAGCAGAGCGGGGAGAAGGGAAAGAGCGGAGCCGCAGTTAAGAGCGAGCAGCGCCGGAGGAGAGCGGGAAGAGGGCAGGCGCAGAGAGAGCTGGTGGAATAAAAGCAGCGGCAAAAAAAAAAAACAATTATTCTACTCTGCCTAAGTCCCTACGATGATTTTACCTCACGTCTTCCGACGCTACGAAATCATGTACTCCTTCACGAGTACAGAATCACCACTAAACCCTGAAAATAAATAAAAAACCGAAGAAGAAAAACAAAAGCAGGAGGAAATAAGGGGTAGGCAGCGCGGAAGGGAAGCTTTAAAAAGAGCAAAAAGAGACGTGTGTGAGGTCTCTGTGAGCGTGTGAGGTCTCTTTGATCACGCTTTGCCAGCGAGTCCTTTTGGGCGGCAAGGTCGGGGGCTTACGAAGCGTGTCCAGGGTTCGAATGATCCGCCAGCTACTGCTGTGGCAATGCGCTTAAATAGGCCAAAGGCAGCAGCTGAGGATCATTAGGCTGTAATCAGCCACTTTTACTGACGAGGAGGCTGATTACAGAAGGCTGCCAGGGATGTCACCGGCACAAGGTAGCTCAAAGCTACCCCTAGCGGCCAACGGTGGCACGCCCCTGACAGTACGGGGGGACAGGTGCTGGCAGGTCCCGGCGCCTACAGCAGGCCGAGTGACCCCACACGCTGGTCTCGGAGGACCACACCGAGGACCGCTGGCCCTGGAGGAACTGGACTCAGCAGCTTCAAACGCAGAGCCCGGCCCAACTCAGGAGTAGAGTTCGAGACCAGCGGCTCATGGGACAAAAAACCCAGGACTGGCAACTCATGGCGGAGGTTGGCTGTTTGAGGACGGAACCCGACACTGGCGGAGAAAAGAAAGAAAGAGCCGGGATCCGACCCCGTGAGGCCAACAAAAAAGGCCGGGGCAAGGAAGCGGGTTCTTAAAAGACCGAGGCCACAGGGGAGGGTTTTTCGGCTGGTAACGACCCGGTGTGCAAAAATACCCAGGGGTGGAGCTTTCATGCTCAGACGCGGGGGTAGGTGGCACAATGAGCACTGCACAGGGCGGCCGGGCAACGCTGAGTGTCCTACCGTGGATCTTTGCTGCTCAAACACAGGGACCAACTTGCGTGGCAAACACAGGTACAGTGCCAGGGGAGCGCCAAATGCTCAAGCACAGGGTCTCGACTGCGCAGGTGCGGAGCTACAAATGCGCGACGAGCCCAAGTTCCAAGCTGCGGGGGGCGCTTGTGCGCCGTTCTTCCAGCTTGAGCGTTCAGTGCGCTCGTGAACAGGACTAGGTGGCGCTTGTAAGCCTCTCCGTGGAGTCTTTGTGCTCGAACACGGGATTAAAGGCTTAATGGTGCATAAGCTCCTGTACTGGGGCCAGCGGCGCGAACTGCCGCACCGTGGAGTCTTTGTGCTCGAAACACGGGGCTTGCATGCGCGGCGGGCCCCAAGCAACAGGGCCAGGGGGCACTTAACCACTGAAGCACGGGGTCCTGACTGCCCACGTGCGGAGTTTAAATGCGCAAACGAGCCCTGGAACGGAGCGTAATAGCCCTGGTTCGAGACTTGGCGGCGTTATGTGGGCCCGAGTAGACGGGGTCACCGGGCGGCGGTGAGCTCTAGAACGGAGCTTGGCTGCTCAGGTTCGAGACTTAGCGGCGCTATGTGCCCGAGTACGAGGTCAACGGGTTGCGGCGATCTTTCTAGAACGGAGGCTTGGACTGCTCAGGTTCGAGACTCGGCAGCACTATGTTGCCCAAGTACGGGGTCCAACGAACGCGGGTGGAGGCTTAGGAACGGAGCCTGGAACGGAGGCCTGCATGCTCAGGTTCGAGACTTGGTGGCGTTACGTGCCCGAGTACAGGGTTCAACAGGTGCGGCGAGCTCTAGAACGGAGCTTGGCTGCTCATGTTCGAGACTAGGCGGCGTTACGTGCCCGAGTACGGGGTCAACCGGGCGCCGGTGAGCGCTCTAGAACGGAGCTTAGCATGCTCAGGTTCGAGACTGGTTGGCCCTCAGTGACCATGAAAGACCCACACCATGGGACTTACGGAGGCGAAACTCCGCATCAATGGCCAGGTCCGTACAGCTCCATAATAAAGGAGCGTTGGCTCGAGTTGATCCAGCTCGCTCAACACCTCCTTATTAAGCGCCTGTAAAAAAAAAGCTATAAGGACCTGATCATTGGAAAGCCGGAATTAACAGCCAGGGTGTTAAAGTCTCCTACCAACTCTAGGAACGGACCTGGTTCTCTTGTTTAAGGTCCAGCATAACAGGGGTTCTAGGAGAGTCGGGCCCGTGGTCGAGGGGCTTCCTGAGTGGAAGTGTTGCGCTCCTGCAAGGAGTCAAGGGGCGCAGGAATCGGTCTAAGTGACCGTGATCGAGGCGCAGGGGTCGGCGGCAACGACCGGGTGCGCTAAACACCCGAACGTGGAGCTTTCTTGCTCCAACTGGGGTAGTTAGGTGAGCGCAATTGGGCTCCTGTACGGGGCCAGGCGGCGCTATATGCCTCTCCGTGGAGTTGTATGGCTCAGACACGGGGTTGTTGTGGCGCGGCGGGCCCAAGTACAGGGCCCAGGGAGCGCCATACGCTCAGGCACGGGTCTGACTGCCCCGGTGCGGAGCTTGAAAGTGCGTCAAGCCAGGTTCACCACTGGGGGGCGCAGTGCGCTCACTCTTCCAAGCTTGAGCGTTTAGTACGCTGGATAACGGGGGATAGGCGGCACTGTAAGCCTCTCCGTGGAGCCTTTGTGCTCGAACACGGGGCTTAAAGGTGCATAAGGTTTCTGTACGGGGCCAGCGGGCGCGAACTGCCACAACGTGGAGTCTTCGTCCTCAAAAACCACGGGGCTTGTGTGCGCGGGGCGGGCCCAGGTACAGAACTAGGGGGCACCCATAGCGCTCAGGCACGGGGTCTGACTGCCCCTGGTGCGAGCTTGAAAGCGCGGCGAGCCCCGGTTCACCACTGGGAGGGCGCAGTGCGCTCACTCCTTCCAGTTAGAGCGTTCAGTGCGTTGTGAACGGGGGCGTAGGCGCGCTTGTAAAGCCTCTCAGTGGAGCCTTTGTGCTCGAACACGGGGCTTAAAGGCGCAGTAAAGGTCTCTGTACGGGGCCAGGCGGCGCGAACTGCCACACCGTGGGTCTTCGTGTATCAAACACGGGGGGCTTGTGTGCGCGGCGGGCCCAGGTACAGACCTAGGGGGCGCCATACGCTCAGGCACGGTGGTCTGACTGCCCTGGTGCGGAGCTTGAAAGCGCAGCGAGCCCAGGTTCACCAATGGGGGGCGGCTGTGCGCTCACTCTTCCAGCTTGGGCGTTGTAGTACGGCTGATGAACGGGGCTAGGGTGGCGCTATAGACCCTGGCATGGGACAAGGTATACTTGACCGCCTTAAGGATACTAAAATCCGCCCTCTTCCTCGCACGCTGATTGAGGCGGTCTCCGCGATCTGGCCAGATCGATCAGGTGGTCAAAGGAAGAGGCGGGTGGAAGGAAGCACAGGCTCAATGTCCACATCATAATTGAGCCCTGATCTAAAGGGCTCCATGAGGACTGGTCCCCTGCAGGCCGCTCTGTGCGGCCAGGGTACGAAATTCAGCCACATATTCCTGTACCTCCCGAAAGCCTTTGCGTGAACTTCAAAGACACTGATAGGTTCGGGGGCAGGAATAAGTGGCTGAGGGTCGCAACAGGCTATGCCGCACTGTATTACCTTGTTTTGAACCCTGGATGAACGCCGACGGTTACGACGGCGAGGGCTGGGCGATTTGGGAGGGTCAGGATAGAAAAAAAACCGTCGGCACGAGGATAATAAGAAAAAATCCCCAGGCCGAGGATTTTCGCTTATCCCCTGGTAAGCGAAATCCTCGGCCTGAGGATAAGAAAAATCCTCAGTGTGAGGATGGAAAAAGCCATCAGTGACATGGCCCAGCGTCACTGAACGGTTCCCAAAAGCCAGCCGTGACCCGGGTAGCGAAACCGCCGTCTACGGCGTCTGGGAACCTCCCTATGGAGGTCCCGGAGCTAACGCTGGGTCCCCTGGCTGGGCGGATCATTCTGTTACGGGGGTGCGCCATTTAGAAAAAATGACGAACCCCAAAAACCAAATAAGAATGACGGGACCCAAGTGCAGTTAGCTCCAGATGGTTTTTATTGAACTGAAATTAACTTAAACAAATTAAACTAAATAAGAAAAAAAGAAACACAATAGGATAAATAACAGAAATAATGAAAGTCTGTGTGTGTGTGCAAAAGCAAGCGAATATGCGAAGCTGCA
Organism: Ancistrus triradiatus; assembly: GCA_025084515.1. Taxonomy (NCBI): domain Eukaryota; kingdom Metazoa; phylum Chordata; class Actinopteri; order Siluriformes; family Loricariidae; genus Ancistrus; species Ancistrus triradiatus. The sequence continues at coordinate 4,861 of JAJAGP010004807.1, read as the reverse complement.
TACACACACCACAGAGACGTAACAGCGCCCTGAAAGAAAGGAGCGGGAACGAAAGAAAAGCGGAGGGGGGAATCCCCTTCTGCTTGCGTTCAGAGCCGCGCGCACACATGCACACTACGTTCCCCTCCTGCTGCGCGCACACGGCGCGCACACCCCATGCTTGCGTCAGCCAGCTCCACACAAGCAGAGCGGGGAGAGGGAAGAGCGGAGCCGCAGTAGTCGAGAGCGAGCAGCGCGGGGGAGAGCGAGAAGCAGGCAGGCGCAGAGGAGCTGGTGGGAATAAAAAGCAGCGCAAAAAAAACCCTTATTCTACTCTGCCTAAAGTCCCTACGATGATTTTACCTCACGTCTCCCGATCGCTACGAAATCATGTACTCCTTCACGAGTACAGATCACCACTAAACCTGAAATGAATTAAAAAAACCGAGAAAACCAAAGCAGGAAATAAGGGGAGCAGCAGCGGAAGCTCTAAAAAGAGCCAAAAGAGACGTTGTGAGGTTCTCTGTGAGACGTGTGAGGTCTCTTTGATCACGCTTTGCCAGCGAGTCCCTTTTGGGCAAGGATCGGGCGGCTTACGAAATCGTCTGTTATTGTCAGGGTCGAATGATCCGCCAGCTACTGCCTGTGGCAATGCGCTTCCTTAAATAGCCAAAGTGCAGCAGCTGAGAGGATCATTAGGCTGTAATCAGCCACTTTACTGAGGGAGGAGGCTGATTACAGAAGCTTGCCAGGGATGTCACCGGCAAAGGCTTAGCTCAAAGGCTACCCCTAGCGGCCAACGGTGGCACCCCTGACAGTCTTGTGATGGACTGGTGTCATGTTCTGATAATTTCTCAACTTCTGTTCAATTTTACCAGGATTGGTTCTCAGGGGGGGGGGCCACAATGCACCCTGACCAGGGAGAAATGGGTGTTAAGTTAAATACGTGCATGTGTTCTCTGGCTGATAACATGGAGAAATGTACTCAGCAGACCTAATCATTTTCTAATTTCAGTTGATTAATGTTGTGCCTGGTTAAGACTTGAATGGAAACAAGAGATCAATCATACCATTGTGTTAAAAAGGAATTAAATCACACATTATATGCGGACAAGTTTCCAGATGACTGCTACTGAACACTAAGTTACACTATTTTATTCATAAAAAATAGATACAATAAATCAGATACCTAGAATTAATATCTAATCCACTTTCAAACTTCATATCATTTGCATTTTCAACCAGCATCAGAAATGATGTAGTTTTAATTATTCTGTAGGGACAGTGTGCCCAATAAGAAACATTCATAACAAAGCAATGAAGTTTGATCATTTGCAGGGTTTTTGTATAGTCTTCCCACCATAATGGACAGCTGTGGCTGTCTTCGCACAACAATAAACAGCCGTGTCCTCAGTTACCAGGTTGCTGATGTCTAAGTACAGCTCGTTCTTGTTTGTGTCTCTGGAGATGCTGAAGCGAGTCTTAAAGGAATCTGCAGAGGCTATGCCTCCACCACCCCATATGATCCCGATCCACTCCATGGCTTTTCCTGGCCGCTGTCTGATCCAGACTGTGCCATAGCTAGTGAGAGCATAGCCTGAAATCTGACAGGATAACTTCACTGAGGTACCAGGGGGTTTCATCTGAGCAGAAGAGGTCAGACTGATGTCTCCATGAACACCTGAAGCACAGCAGATATTAAACACACTTCAGGTTTGATATGAAAGTTACAATATAGCCCATTGTATATGTATAACTTTAATTTCTTAGAGGTAATATGTATGTGCAACGTGTTGCAAGACTTCCCTCTGGAGGCGGCATGAGTTATTGCATGAGTATTAGGTTGTGCAACAGAGTTCTTTTTTTGTTTGTTTGTTTTTTCATTTCTGCAAGTAAAATTTTCCGAGATGAAATTACAAAACTAAATAGTTAAGTTGAACCACACATTAATGTACGCTTACACTAGCCGTATGTGGTTAAATGAGTTATTTTTTACATAAACAGACAATTAAAGAGTTATGGTATTACTATTTATTTTTTATATTTATAACTTATATTAAATAACTAACAAAAAGACATCTGTGACTGGATGATGTTCAGAGTGTCTCTGGGGAGAAGCTCCTGCTAAGGGAATATTTACAGCTCATCAATGTGCTTCTGTAAGTTTCTGTATGGATCTGTAGCTCATTGTGCCAACGTGATGCTCTTTCGCACAGTAATAAACTGCCGTGTCTTCAGCTTTCAGGCTCTTTATTTCCAGATACACCATGTTTTTACTGGTGTCTTTAGTGATGGAGAACTGGCCCTGCAGAAGAGACTGGGCAAATACAGTGCCAGTGGCGCTATCAATGCGGTCCGATCCACTCCAATCCACTCCCGGGTTCTGACGGATCCAGTGCCAAGTAGCTAAGAGACAATCCAGACACAGTGCAGGACAGAGTGACTGATTGTCCAGGTCTCTTCACTTCAGAAGCAGAGGAGGTCAGGGACTGTCCATAAGAACCTGACAGGAGATAAAACATCATCAGTTATGTTATAATCGTCAAAGAAAATTAAATGAGAATGGTTACTATTGCAGTTATAAAACGTACATGAAAAGTGAATCAATAAAACACTAGACCAATAAAGTAAAATCATCTTTCTCTGTGTTTTGCTCCACAAAGGTTTAAAGTTTATGGGGATGCTATGAGAGACCTGAGAACACGTTGTATATACACACACCTCTATTTGAATAGGGAGTGTCACGCCTACTTTGGATGCCTTTAAAAGCCATTAAGCTGGATAATCACTTAGGCAATGATTTAAATCAACTCAAACGATGCTAGTCGTGTGCTGCCCTCTTGAGGCTCTAAATGACACTACCTAAATCCAGCGTTCAAAATTTGTTATAGTTTTACTGAAGTTGAGACAGAAAGAGTTACATATTAAAGTAGATGCATGTTAGAAAAAGACTGTTCTAATTAGGTAGGCACGTAATTATTAATGATCAGCTTTTATACATTATATTTTAAGGTAAATTAAGCCATTTATCAGTGTGATTGTTGACATGATTTTACCTGCTTATGAAGTTTGTAAAGCGGGAATATTTAGAGAACAAAATAAATAGCATCAAGAAAGCAAAAAAAAATTTCTTATTAATATCTAACAGATATCTGAGACAAGTTTTGCTGTTTGTATGATGAGTGTTGTAAAATTGTTAGGTGATTATTAGTTTGGTTGCCATGAGCTCAGGTTCTGAGTGTAAGTGTGTTTTTGTACTGATATGTAAAAGGAAACATCACTGTGTGTATCTTGCGCAGTAATACACAGCTGTGTCTTCAGTCTGCAGATTCTGTCCCTGTAGAGTCACAGTGTTGCTGGAGGGATCTTTAGAAATACTGAACTTACTTTTTAGAGAATCTTTTCCGTAAATGCTCCCACCCCCCCAAATGTGGTTTATCCATTCCAAAGTTTTTCCTGCAGGTTGTCTAATCCAGGCTGTTGCGTAGCTGTTATCAGTAAGAGAGTATCCAGATACCTTACAGATGAGAGTTAAAGCTTCTCCGGGTTTTATCACCTTTGGGTTTTCCTGAGTGAGTTCTACTGAACATACAACACCTAAAAAAGATATTACAAGATAAAATGATATTACATAATGAACTAAGAGAAACGGTCAAAATATTACTCAGCTCATAAGCAGGACTGTTTTAGTCTCTTAGAGCTAATAAAGTGAAACTCACTGGATGAAGCTGCCAGAAGCAGCAGGAATGGAAGGAACATTGTTCAAGTAGCAGCAGCTCTAAATCCCTCTGAACCCCCAGTGATCGAGACCCTTCTGTTCCACTATGTACTCAGAGGAGAGTGAGACTTTATTTACATAGTGCTATGCTAAGCTATGCAAATCATCATGACAGTTCTGCTTCCTAAATATAGAAGCTTCTTTGAGGCTGTAAATTTGAATCTAAAGACATGCAAACTGCAGCAGAAATCATTACAGGCTTTTCTAATACTCCTGATACAGAGATTATTATAAATATATATTTAATTAAAATATAGTTTGTTCCAGCAGTGTAACTTAATGTTTCATTGTTTTATTAGGATCTGTTACAATGCTGATAAATTATTTCTTTGAGACCTTACAGATTTTAATTTACTTCTTATTTTATATACTTTTAGTGTAAAGAGCAACATGAATTGATATGACCCGAAATAATTAAACAGCCTAAAGTGAAATTTAACATATTAAAAACAATATGCATATGTTTGCCTGAAAGTTTCTCCATTATCTAAAGAGTTTTAAATCATTTATTCTTAAAAACTGACAAACAAAACACATCTATAATTTGCTTTTGATGAATGATCTTTGCTTATAGGTTAATGTGTTTGGTAACAAAAGCTTTTAGTATTTAATCAGTTATAAACACCTTTGTGTAGGTTTACATTTCTTATGGATTTTATGTGAAATGTTAAACTGATGTATTATGTTTGACTAAAGTATTTTTCAACCAATTGAGGTGTTTTGAAAAGTTCTGCATTAGTTTTGAGGAATTATCTTGGTTTTATAGGTCAAATAGTATGTAATCACTTAGAAAGACTTTTGTGTTACCTGACATTTCTTACAGCTTTATATTTGTTCATTATTTTGAGTTTATAGTCTATAAGCAGTATAGTGCAATACAGTAAGTCAGTATGAAATGATGATTATGAGTTTATATAATCATGGTTAATGATGTGGAGTGTAAACATGTCTTAATCATGGAATAACTGAGTCCAAATAATAGCTAGTTCAAATACTTTCTATTAGTACCATTAGAGGATAAAACACACACTCTACAAACTGAGACAAAAGCCAGGAATATGATAAATGGTGGAGAAATGGTTGTGTTACCCTTGGGAATGACAA
>JAJAGP010004806.1:6111-42896 GCA_025084515.1 Ancistrus triradiatus | reverse complement strand
GAGTTTATAGTGTGGATATAAACCATATGAACGCTGCTTTATTCCAGAACATGTGTATCACTTATAATAAATAGATTTGTCGTTTCTTCATGCTCTTCACTCCGGAGGTTTCTTCTTAGCTTCCACGTCTTTTTTGAAGGCCTCGAACTTCTTTGCGATGTCAGGAACCTGTGGAATGCATTACAACAGGTTTAGCAAATAGTGCGTGTACGCGCACGCACACGCGTTTGGGTGACGCGTAATGTATTTATGACTTACCATATGACATTATACGGCCTTCCATGTTGCTATTACTTCACAGTTATATATTATAAAGTTATATTTATTATAAAGTTATTAAAATATACTAACCTCATAATTCTGAGCGAGATACATCCCAACCACATTACCCAAAGTGAAGCCGAGCTGCAACACAAAATAAAACACACTTATTACAAGGCTGCGTCCTATACACCACACTACTGAGTTTGGAAGTAAAATGACTTTAACGACGTTAATTACAGACTTTAATCAACATATGATCATAAACATTATATAAAATGGATAATTTTGATAAAATAAGAATCTAGTATAACGGCTCTAACGTTAGTCTCTATGTAAATGTGTCAGTAGGTTAACGCTAGCGAACTGGCTTATAGTAAAATGTTTCGGTAATATTAAACAATGTATATATACAAATTAATGAAAATACTCACAAGAAACTGCATCATGGTGAAAACACTGAATGTAACAAAAAAGTATTTAAAAAGTAAAACTGGTCTAGATCAGAACTATCTACAGTGGCTAGCTCTGTGACTCAATGCCTTTCAAAATAAAAGTCTCCGTGTTACCTATGGAAAAGATGTCTCAATATCGGTTAAGTCATGTTTTTGTACAAATTTCAGACATTTTGTGTAGCGGAACGTCATTATGAAGACAGCTAAGCGAACGTCAGAACGACCATCAATGGCCATTTAACGACAGACACAAGGTTACATGAGAAGTAGTCATACATATTCAGATTGGGCCAATTTAGCGTAATCAAGTAGCCTAAAGCATATCGGAGGAAACTGGACTACCTCCACATGGCAGCATAGCAGAGGTGGGATTTGAACACTGGACCTTGTGGTTTGTGGGCCAGTACCTTAACCCCACCATGGCATGAAACATCCTCAGATCTTTACACGAGTTCTAAAAGTACACACAGAAGCCAGCTAAACAAATTATGCAAAGTATTATATTTTAGTCGGTCACTGATTTTTTATGGAAAATTATCCAATATTTCCTATCTGTGAGTAGCAAAGGTATGTGACCCCCCTGTGCAGCTACAACTGCAACTGAGTGCTTCCAGTAACTGTTGAGGAATTTTCAGCCATTCCTCTGTAGAGAAGAGCTTCCTCTCTGATGGTGCGTTAAGCCACCTGAACTGCTTCTACATCGTTCCTACTGGGTTCAGATCAGGAATTGAACTCGGTCATCCCAAAAACATTCCCCGAACTGACTACTTCACAAACTTTGCATTCAGTTCCACTCCAACCTGACAGAAGTAAACTAAACTTTGTCTTTAATAAATTGAACTTCTGAGACACTTGACAGACAAAACATTGATATTGATATTTACAGCATTTAGCAGACGCCCTTATCCAGAGCGACTTATAATTGGTACAGTCTTACAATCCAAGCAATTGTGGGTTAAGGGTCTTGCTCAAGGAACAGTGGCAGCTTGGCAGAGGTGGGATTTGAACCCTGGACCTTCTGGGCCATAGTCCAGTACCTTAACCGCTAGGCTACCACAGTCCTGACATGCTCCTAAACCAGTGGTTCTCAATCCTGGTCCTGGCACCTAGGGTTACCAACCGTCCCGTATTGTCCGGGACATCACGATTTATGGGCAGTTTTGATTTGTCCCTGAAGAGCTTCAGTCCCGTGTTCCAGTCACAGCCTCATTGGGCAATAACGCGCCAAAACTGGTACAAACTCCCGGATGTAGTAGCTACGTTAGTGACAGACCAGTATGTGCGTGTGTGTGCTGTGAGCGGAGTCTTATGCTGTCAAAATGAGCAGTGAACCTCTAAAGAAAAAAATAATTTGTAACTATAAAAAAGAGCGGGAAGCCAAAAGGCCAACCGCAGTAAAGTTGGCTTGCGGTTGCGATTCGGAGCTTTTTTCGTCTTGCATTCTGTGATGAAGTCACACCTTAAACTGTGATTAATTCTACATTTGGCTCGTCCTGATTTGTGAATTCAGGTGACGTCATCATCTAAAGTGAAATCATTCGGCATTACATTTTAGGGCTTTATTTTCAAAAGCTTATAACTTCTAAAGGTGACCATTAGATTACTGACACCTGCAGTAACTGACCAGGCTGATTTGTGAAACTTCTCACAGTCTTAATTCTGTCTGTCCGTGGCTCGTATAAACTGTTGAAGTCATTTACCTCAGACTTCGCGTGTTCGTTGAATGTGTGGAGAGAAAGGATGGTCAGAGTCAGAGTACAGGTCCATCTCTTTTTATTCTCTCGCAGATCTGGGGAAGTTAGCTCACTTTCACAGCTTTCCATCTGTGTGCTCCAAATGGTTTAGCCCCAACCCTGGCAGTATCACTCCCTCTTTGGCTTAAGGTCAATTACCCTTTTGTGTCTTTTTTCCAAGGTCAAGAACACTCTGCTTACGCACATTTTTTCAACTTTATGCCCGGGGAGGGGTGGCTCCTTCATCTGCACACAAATGTTACTCATCTTCAAGTTTGAATGCCTTCTGCTAATACTGATTGCACACACACATACTTTTCTAACAATGTTTTTAGGTAATCAAACTATTTTACACATATTACACTCGTTTGCTAATAATCAAGACTACGCTGGATATATTCAGTATTAATGATTTGATCTGCTACATACTTAATCAACAACATGAGGCCTAATCAATATATGCTCAGTCTAACTTATATATGATTAGCAACGCTTATAGCTAGCGTCATTCTGCAACTCATGATTTACCTAAGTAGTACACACACCTACATGTTCCTCTGTTAAAGGTTAGTTCATTAAGACACTCATATTCACTAAGTTAGTCTAATACTTATGACTTATATAAGTTAGTAAACGTTTGTAATACACACCTCCATTTAGTATATGTTAACTGCCGCAAATGATTATGTGCTAATTACTTTAAATATTTCAACACCAGTCACACACTTATGATTTATACTACTGTATTTTCACACGCTTGCGTTGGAAGTCTCACTTTCAACCATCCCTTTGTTACCTGGCCTTGGCCTTAATCAGATCGCTCTTCCAAACAAGAAGTTGTTTGTCTCTTTGGACCTCATTTTCTAGTTTCAACCGGCTTTGTAGAACAACTTGCCCTTCCTTTTCTATTTTGTTGCACTTTTATCCAAGTCAACTGAAACGTCTATGGTTGGGAAAATGCCTTCTTCTGAATGCACACCAGTATCATATTGTTAACTCTAAGGCCTAACACATTAGTAGCGTCTATACAATTATTAAATTGTTAATTACTTTATTATGTAAGATTTCGTTTTATATTCTCAACAAAACAGTGAGGACGGAAAATGATAACAGGCGAAATAATTAAGCCTTTAATTTAACTCGCCATAAAACCGTCCAAGCAGCCACAGAACTTTAAAAACTGATCATATAGAGAATCAACACAGGTTAAAGTTACCCTCCATCAGTTCTGAAAACTATCACAGAAATGATGTCATTTATTATTTTTAGGCATAATCTGATTTATGGAAGCATTCATATAAAATTTAGTATAAAAAGCATTTATTTATATAATATTTATGACTTTTAGGCATTTTTAGATTTATGAAAGCTTTCACAGCTATAATTTTGAATAATACATGTTTTTTTACATAATATTTATGACTTACATACATGTATATATATATATATACACATATACATGTATACATATATTGTTTTTTAATTTATATATATTTTGCTGGTAAGCACGCACATGCGACCACACCTGGAGGAAAGTGTCCTTGATTGGGGGTTGAAGAAGTTGGCAACCCTACTGGCACCCCACCGCTCTGCATGTTTAATGTCTTCATGCTCCTAACACACCTGATCCAAAAACTCAGCTCATTAACAAGCCCGTTATTGCACTAAATTGGGCAGAGCGGTGGAGGGCCAGGACCAGGATTGAGAAACACTAGTGCAGCCATTTGACTGTAGCCAGCTGATGAGAGGTTTGGTTACTGTGGAGGCTTTCAGTCCGAATTCCCTCAGGCGGGAACACACAGTATGTCCAGACAGAACCAGGTGACAGATTAGCACCACTAACAGTGGAATATCCCAGTGTCCTGTAATTCTGATCACAGCTCTCCAAATCTCACATTTAAAAATACACTGCAATATGGAAATTTTTAAATTCTGAAACATTTCACCTATATCCCTTTTATTCCTGTTAGGATAACTTTAAAGTGGGAAAAGCAGTGATTATAAGTGATTATTCTCTAATACAGTAAGCGCCCGAGATTCGAACCAGTTTCATTTTGAGATGTACAAAATACTTGGCTTAGACATCCTTCTCGTGAGCCTCCAACACCTGATCTCAAACTATTTCACTTTAGTGTTCACTGTAAAGTCTCGCTGCTTCTTACAGAGATCATCACTGTTTTTACGCTTAATACCAGACATTCTGGGTTTAAAATAGAACAATAATTCTACAAAAAGGAGGCATACATTGTACACTCACGGCCACGGTCCTACCAGACTACACTTCCCAGCATCCATCGCTCCTTCCACGTCATCCCTGCACAATGTGTCATCATATTTACGTTCTGACTTCCTGATATAATTTAGGCTGGTTATTTAAACCCTGCATTTCCTTCGTTTGGTGCGAATTGAGCACTTTCCCTCTTCCTCGCATGCATATCATGCCATTCCAGTTTGCGGACTCTGTATGCCCAGGCTTCAGTTTCATTATTGCACTCAATTCTCCAGTGGTTTTTCAGTTTCTTAATAAAGCCCTGATCTGTACCGGCTTCTAATGTTCATCTCCCGCTTTCTGCCCAAAGATGACAGTCGGTAACACAGCCCACTTCCTGATAAAGCCTGAATATGACTGACAGTGAGTAAAGAACAACGTTCTGCTCTCCTCCACCAAGAACCAGAGATATGAACTAACTTACCACACTGACATTGTGCCAGCTTTTATTTTGCACTTGTTTCAAAAATTTAAGGTATTGCTCACGTACAAAAGCATCTGACAGTTTGTTCAAAGGTTTGCATCTATGGGACTTACTGTATTGAGCTCTACAGTAGCTAGAAGTACGAAAATGCTTCAGTTGTGTTTTGCTTTTAAACATTTATAGGTGTGCCAACTATTTGACAGATCTTTTAAAATCTAAATGTTACACAGAGGCATTCCTGGGCAGACGGCTCACAGTGGTATTGGGCTTGCATATGGCCACTACTCCACCCTGTTCTTTAGGATTACTTTCTTTTACCTGTAAAGCAACTTGAAATTAAACATGCTACACATAAAATGACTTAGCTCTAGAAATACAGAGGACTTGACATTTAAGAAAGAAAGCCAGACGGTTAACCAGTACTTTATTTTCTCCAACACTATACGAGCTTGCAAGAAAGCTGAGGGAACAACGAAAAACTCCAGAACAAAGGAGTGTTTAAACCAAACCACATACAGATGCACCGAACAGTGAGAACGAGTTAATGTCAGAATCAGAGATCATTTAACAGCATGTAGTTAATTTAACACAAGTAATTCGTGTGGGATGTTTTAGCTGGGATGTCCAACGGCGAGACAAAGATGATCTTAATGCCAGTTTCACATCAGACATGAGATTGTTTCAACGCAAATTGTAGACCAAAAAGTGACGAGATGAGAGTTATGCTTGCTACCTTACGAACTACAAAACATTTACATGGACTATTAAGGCCAACACCTCAGGAACACAATGAACAGGATTCAAAAGTACAAGATTAGTAAGTGCTACGAAGAACAAAATGTTCAACTTCAGCCAATGTGAATTTCGAATCTAAAGTGAGTGCACAAATTCCTCCCATTCTGGAGTGTTAACAAAACAATGTCCTTCCTAGGATCATCACATTTTCTCTGGGCTAAGTTTTGTTCTTATTCCAAGGACTAGTGGAAGTTCCATCCAAATGAGAAAAGTCTCACTTTTAAGGAAGACCATAAAACAACAAGCATATGAACTGATTTTCTTTCCTAGAAAATGTCAGAAGCTCCAACGATAAAGGCGGTAAAGCGTTTCCATTCACATCCTAACACTGCATTATAAGGAGGAGTCGAAGAAAAAGACGAATCAGGAGTTGCAGCTTTTCTAAGGAGCACTGTTGATGGCTGAAGCTCCTTCCGTTTCAGTACTCAGCATTAAAAGGATAATCTTTGTGTTTTACAGACCTGCATGTAAACAAGACAAAAAAGACCATCAGCATTGTGCATTACTTTAAGCATTTGGGACAGGTCTGGTCATAAAGACCCAGTAGGGAACTTTTCCCTCCAACATTGTTGTATAAGCATTTGGAACAGAAACTTCACTGCCTGGCCAAATAAAGGTCACACACTAATATTTGGTTGGGTCGCTTTTAGCTCTGATCATGGCAGTGGTGTCCTTTCGACAGCTCTTTGGTCTTGGCCATGGTTGAGTTTGGAGTCTGACTGTTTGAGGCTGTGGACAGGTGTCTTTTATACAGATAACGAGGTCAAACAGGTGCCATTAATACAGGTAACGAGTGGAGGACAGAAGAGCTTCTCAAAGAAGAAGTTACAGGTCTGTGAGAGCCAGAAATCTTGCTTGTTTGTGGGTGACCAAATACTTATTTTCCACCATAATTTACAATTGAATTGTAATTTCCAGGATTTTTTTCTCATTGTGTCTCTCATAGTTGAAGTGTAGCTATGATGAAAATTACAGACCTCTCTCATCTTTCTAAGTAGGAGAACTTGCACAATCAGTGGCTGACTAAATACTTTTTTGCCCAACTGTACATTAATTGCATTAAAAGTAACAACACCTCAACAAGAAAACAAGCTCATAGTGGAATACACAGAAGCAAGCATGGAGTGAGGATGACTGTGTGAAAGTAACCTTTGGTTATGAATCATGAATCTGCACTGGCTTAGGAGATCTTTGAACTTGTCTGGTGTTAGATATTAAACAACAGTTTTTGGGTGTCATATCTGTAACTTACTTGTTATAAAAGTAAAAAAATGTGGTTAAACATCTTAAGATGGTGATGTTTCTATAAATGTTTTGCCAGAAGTGGCAATCACTAGTGTTTATTTTCTCTCTAGTTACTTATAAGTAATAACTGCATTCTGCTGCTGTTTCACAGAGCTTATTCTAGCTCATTACCTTATAATTAAACACTAAATAAATGCAAGTTTCAGTAAACAAGTAGTTGTAGTTGGAGGAAAAGCCATTCAGAACTCCATCTGCTAATTAGGTTAATTATGTTTCACCAATAAACATAGAATTCAGATAGCAGGGTACAACTGAACTTTCAAAAACCAAACGAATATAAACTCACCACTGCATGGGACAAACCCTGAAGTTCTGTTGAGCTGAAAAAGGTCTCACTTCTTCTGCATCAGGTCAAATCAAAAGACCTTTGGACAGAAATAAAGCCGGTAATAAATCACATCGTCAGCTGCTCAGCACTGAGAGCTTTAGGTCTTTCCTGCAGACATCACCTGGAAGTTCTCCTTAATGCGGGCAGGAGTGACAGACTTGGGGATCACAATGACCTTCCTCTGGATGTGGAAGCGGATCAGGACCTGTTTGTTGGTTTAAAACAAAATACATATGCTTTTGAACTTGTTTTCAGCCTGGGGCTTGTCTAAAATAAAGCTGTGGGAGAGTTAATGCTCTGATAAACCTCCAGTATAAGAGCATAATGTGAGAAAATGTTAGTTAAAGGTTGATTTCAAAGGAGACCATGGCCGAATCCCATTTCAGGGGCTGCATGCTTCTAAGGACGCCGGCTACGCGGCCTATGAAGGCGTGTCCCGAACCGAACCGAGACGGTCTACTCTGCCTTGGATTTCCTGTTTACATCACAGAACCACTGCTCCCAGCCTCACTCTCCAGCGCCTACACTGGGTCACAACACTGCTGTAAGCTTTATAACAATGGAGCCAGAAATGTAATTTCGTTTTCATGCTGTTTATGGTTGTTCAATTAGAGGAGGAGACGCTTGACCACAGGTGCTGGCATTCATTCATCCAACCCCACTACTGACACTAATCACAGTTTTAGGATCAGTGATAAGATTTTCCGTCACTCATTCCGAATACAAACATTATGAACTCAGATCAGCTGTTGCACTTCCTTATGCGAGTATACCGAACCGCGGGAAATCATTTGAAACGTTGCAAACCTTTTTTTGGGACCGTCAACATTTCGAAACACTGAGCTTCAAATGAATCGATTCAGATCAATCGATTCGAATCCCAATTTCGACTTTGACATTTACATTTACAGCATTTAGCAGACGCCCTTATCCAGAGCCACTTACAATTGGTACAGTCTTACAATCCAAGCAATTGTGGGTTGAGGGTCTTGCTCAAGGACCCAACAGTGGCAGCTTGGCAGAGGTGGGATTTGAACCCTGCTCCATAGTCCAGTACCTTACCCACTAGGCTACCACAGTCCCATCACCATCAATTGGTGACATCACCAATTGTTATTATTAAGTACAGGTAGTCCTCGGGTTATGACGGTCTCGAGTTACGACGTTTCGTAGTTACGACGCATCTCCCATTTACTGTATAAAGCCTTTTTTCGACTTTAAGTGGTTTTGCATCGTAAACATCATAACGCGAACTTCGTGTTTGGTGTGCGTGGCGGAAGAATACACGGTTACGCGGCTCGTTTTGTGATAATTACTGTGTTAGGATAGGTGTTAGGATAGGATAAGTGCTTACAGTATGTACTGCTCCCTCTGCGTGTTATACTTCCGAAGCGTTAACATAGATTACAACAGCCAGACAAACTCTTTTTTAAGAGCCAGGATGATGACTGCTTGTTCTTTAATGACTCAAAATCAGAGTGAAACTACAAATACAAAAGACATAGAAAAAAGGCTCAAAATACATTCTATAAACTTAATACCAGCAACACAAACACGTCTGACCGGATAACAGAGTTGCAGCGATAGTAACCAACTATCAAATTTTCATAAACATCTCAGAATCATGTAATACTTAGTCATTGCTTTCTGAACGGTAGATACGACAGGTTAGAACAGGCGAAAGTAGTGTAAACTCGTGCACAATTAGCGACCATGCTTCTGTTACTAGACTGGACCGTCCATAGTGCAACAACCCTCACCTCCGTGGGCGTCAAAATAAAAGTCCCCGTGTCAGACGTCAAACCATACAAAACAGTACAAAAGCAATGCAAACAGACACTTCAAGTTTCTAACAGCCACTCAAGAACATTAGTATGTACGTGTGTTCCGACTTACACCGAAAATCGGTTTACGACGCCCCCTAGGGACGGATCTGCGTCGTAAGAGGACTACCGAGGACTACCTGTATTCTGTGAAGACTGATTTCTGGTTGTTGTTGTTATTTTTGGTTTATTAGCCAACTATTTGTCCTGCAAGTCCGAGTCCTGATAGATCGTTTGTAGGGGTGACTAAATTGCATTCCACCATGGAGAACGTTACCATGCAGCAAGTCACAGTTTGTAGGGGTGAATGCCTCTTTTCTCCTGTTTATTCGGAAGGGAGGAAGGTTAATCAACTGTACCTTCTTTCTCTTTCCTTCCTGGTAGCAGGGAAGATAGAGGGGAAAATGGATAGGGGGTTTGTTTATCGTTTTGGCATGAAGCTCACCCTGAAGCTGTTTGTGTGACTTTTATATGCCCTGAATAAACTGGATCTAATGTTTGATCTCTTAAGCCTGAAGTTTGGTGTAAGAGTCCTTGTTGGCTCCTCTATGTTATGGCCTCAAACCCCTAGACTAAGAGCTGTTGATATTTTGGGTAAAGATCAATTGAGGTCATAACAGCCAGGTCCTCTTATTCTTAGAGATGTAGTTTGTTTTTGGCTTATTTACATAGATCAGGTGGGGGATTCCCTCATGGGATCTGAACAGCTATCGAAGACATTGTGGAGACTCTGTAACACAATATATATTCAAGAATATGCAGAATTTGATGATTTAATATTAAAAATTGAAGTTCAAGCCACATCTTACTGTGAGATTATTGACTGGTTGCCAAGTAGAAATCCGATTATAGCCTGGGTCATGTAAACCCTGAGCGTTCCCGTTACCTGATTACGCAAGTGCACATGTACTCCTTGATCGGATTTTTATCGGATTATTAAGTGCATGTAAACGCACTCATTAGTCCTTATCTGTACCTGAGCAGTGGTCTTCTTGTGCTTCTCAGCGATGGCCTTGATGGCCGGTTCCTCCAGCAATGAGGGGTCCTCTGGTTTAGCCCTGATAATGAAAAACATTGGTCATTTACACATCCTGTGAGTTTATGAAAAAATACACCATAATAACAATAAAAGCTCCAGCATTCAGCTGATTACTGGAATGAAACCCATTTTACATAACATCAAGTGGAACAACACACACCAACAGCTGCAGTCAAGCACCACTGTACATACGAATGTATACCTTCAGAATAATTATTACAGTGGAACCTCAACCACCTCAGGACTCGGCAAATTCAGTTCTCGACCCATTTTGACCAGAAAAATGGGTCTCGGTTCTTGGCGTTTGCAGGGTAATCTGAGCACTTGCTTAAACTTGTAAACTTTGTCGTGTTTTTCTTTATTTTGACATCTACAGTACTGTATTCTTAGTACAAATAATTCTCCATGGATCCTAAAAAGGTTAGCTTATAAGGGCCAACCGAAAGCAAAACAGGAACTGAACTCCCCAGAACACAGGCTGCAGTTAGCTTAGCAGCTATGCTAGCACCCAGAGTTCACCCATAGAGTAAGTGTTTTTTTTCCACTTTCAATCCATTACTCACTATATGACATGAGATTTTTCAACACCATTATAAAAAGCTTTGTATTAATGATTTTGGCCGACTGTAGGTTAAATGTAAGTGTTAATGTGTAACACTATGATACAGGACAGACTGTATTAAACTCATCAGTTCATGATATATTTACCTTATGATGGATTTGTTGAACATATCCCCATCATAAATCAGGGAGCTCCTGTACAATACAGCTCCATTAATGTATATAATGTTAGACAGGGGGGGATTTATTGGGGATCTGGAACGGATTCATTGAGTTTACATTATTCCTTATGGGAAACATTTGCTCAGTACTCAATGTCTTCAGTTCTCGACAAGCCTTCTGGAACGAATTTCCAACAAGAACCGAGGTACCACTGTATTATTATAGGAACGAAACAGAGCTCTAATGAAATATAACCCGCTTGTAATTAACACGACAGGAAACAGAAGCCGCCCTATCAGCACTTTCTCAGTACTATAGCCTTTGGTCAATCCCCAATCATATAAGAAGTGTAAGAAGAAGTGAAGAAGTGTTCATCGTATCAACCAAAGACCATATATAATATTAGTACGACAATATTTGACACAAACTCGGATTTACTATATATTATAGATATGAATGCTATTAAAACTATACAAATAAGAGGCTTAGGCTTATTTAAATCCATGAACAGTCACCATGGCCTGTCGGGAGAACCCAGAGGGCTGTACGCCGTCACCGAGATGCCCTTAGAGTGGCAGTATTCGATTAGCTTCTCCTGGTTCAGGTAGGGATGGCACTCGATCTGCAGAGAACCAGATCAATTAGATAAGAAGCAAGGCAGAACTCATTTGCTACATGCTTTTCAATGCTTTGTGATTAGCACTGTTACACAGGCTTTGTGTCTTCCAGATAGAGCCAGCGACAGATGTCTCCACACAAAGGCTCTGCTGTGGCCAGAACACTGATTATTAGATAAGCTGACCTTCCTCTGTGGATCTAGAACAGTAATCAAGCCTCCGGGGCATAAAGTAAGTCAAGTCACTAAGTTCTGTAGTGCTTCATTTCTTACAATGGAGCATTGTCTCAAAGCAACGTTACAATTTTAGATTATGTCCTAATATCTACAGCCCACCCAAAACTGAGCAAGCCTAGGGCGACAGTGGCAAGGAAAAACTCCCTAAGCGTTATGAGATAGAAACCTAGGGAGAACCAAGACTCTAAATGGGACCCGACCTCCTTGGGTGGTGCAGATAAATGTAAGAATGACATTAATTTATCTAAACAAGTAAGTCTAATAGTGATAGTTGAGGTCTTTGAGGAGGTCTGAAGAGTCCAAAGATCATGGTAAACCAGCCCTTGATCATGGAGCTTTACTTCCACAACATTAGCCCACTACTCCAGCCCCACCAATGTAAACTATATCAATATCGATAGACAATATAGTTTAAACCATACTGTCTCATCACAGATCTCGTACGAAAATGTATCAATACTTCTGAAAAACTCGATATATCGCCCAGCCCTAGTCAGGAGTACACAGAATATTAAAAAAATGACTTTCATCATGTATATAATGAAGGCTTTGATCACGATCGGGCTTCCTTCTCCCCGCAAAACATGTTTTCTGCTAAGGTGATGGAAATTGCTCAAAATTCGCCCCAGTTCCGACTTTTTACTCTCCATCTCTGTAACATTTCTAGCAAAAATTCCTAGTGAAGCGCTACAGCTGCTGTTTCTGCTATGCTACTGGACATGAAAAGTGCATACTGTACAGGAAACTAAAGCCGGTATGCTACCCAACACTAGCCTTAACTTTATGATGAAAATTGTGGCTGTGGTAGCCTAGCGGGTAAGGTACTGTACTATGGACCAGAAGGTCCAGGGTTCAAATCCCACCTCTGCCATGCCACTGTTGGGTCCTTGAGCAAGACCCTTAACCCACAATTGCTTGGATTGTAAGACTGTACCAATTATAAGTCGCTCTGGATAAGGGCGTCTGCTAAATGCTGTAAATGTAAATGACGAGACTTTATGATGATAAACACACTCTTTGCTTTTAAAGACAACAGTTTGCTTTTAAAGACTTTACCTGATGGTTGGCCGGTTTATATTTGAGGCCCGGTTTATTCAGAAGGGCTTCGATCTGCTCATGGTTGAAGTTGGATATACCGATGGCTTTAACCAGCCCTGCATCCACCAGCTCCTCCATGCCCTACAACAGCAACATCACAGTAATAAAGGTGCAGTAAGCAACACAACTTACAGCAAGATGCCATTCATTTCTTACCTCCCAGGTATCCAGGAAACTAGAGTCATCACTGATGGTTAAACCTTCACTGTCCATCGGGAAAAGATCTGTTCCAGCCTGAACCATGAACAGTGATTAATTACAGATGGTTAGTCCAATGCCTCCAGATACCAACTTCATCACTGACTAAACTTTACACAAGGTGTCCATGTCACACAGAATGACCTGCATCCATCTGAACTGAAATACAGAAATCACCTTAAAGCCCATCGGCCAGTGAACCAGATACAGATCCAAATAGTCCAGGTTCAGGTCACTTAAGGTCTTCTGACACGCCCCTTTCACAGCTGCCTTGTCGTGGAAGGTGCACCAGAGCTGCAGTGAGAACAACAACAACTCTTAGACACTTTTACTGCATTCCTCCATAACCTTTGGTCAGTAGTAAATAA
The DNA here is from genome assembly GCA_025084515.1 of Ancistrus triradiatus. Lineage (NCBI taxonomy): Eukaryota > Metazoa > Chordata > Actinopteri > Siluriformes > Loricariidae > Ancistrus > Ancistrus triradiatus. The sequence goes on along the minus strand of JAJAGP010004806.1, from coordinate 29,224 downwards.
CGTTTGCGATTAAAATTGTGGGACGATAGTGGTTTGGGCTTTACCTTGCTGACCACGAACAGCTCTTCTCTCTTCACCACTCCCTCTTTGATCATGGCGTGGATGCCCTCGCCGACCTCCTTCTCGTTCTGGTAGACAAACGCTCCATCGATGTGCCTGTAGCCTACAGCGATGGCGGCTTTCACAGCTTCAGCCACCTTACCTGGAGGGGACTGGAACGGGGAACAAAGGGCATTGAAGCGTGTGTTAAACTGAAGACTAGGATTGGTAACAGAACACAGAACACCATAGAACTTACAACCCAGACCAGGAAAAATGTACGGTTAAAAAGTAAACAAAATGAATGAATTTGCTTGGATTGCATCAAATCAGTCACTATGGATGAGGTCGTCTGCTAAAGAGCTAAATATAAAATGTACAAACTGTTTTGGGGAAGTACTGGCTGAGTGGTTAAGGTACTGGATTATGGTGTTCAAATCCCACCTCTGCCAAGCTGCCATTTACAGCATTTAGCAGACGCCCTTATCCAGAGCGACTTACAAGTTATACAGTCTTACAGTCCAAGCAATTGTGGGTTAAGGGTCTTGCTCAAGGACCCAACAGTGGCAGCTTGGCAGAGGTGGGATTTGACCCCTGGACCTTCTGGTCCATAGTCCAGTACCTTAGCCGCTAGGCTACCACAGTCCCAAAGATAACACTTACATTTATGTTCTTTAACAGCATAACAACCTTACAATCCAAGCTGGATCCAACAGTGGCGGGATTTAAACCCTGGACCTTCTGGTCCACGGTCCAGTACCTTAACCACTAGGCTAACATGGTACCACTGCTGGGTCCTTGAGCCCCTTAACCCACAATTGCTTGGATTGTAAGGTGGCAGCAGTTGCAGGTCGCTCTGGATATGGGCGTCTGCTAAAAGATAGGAATGTAATTTGACAGCTTTTCTTTTTTGAACAGACAGCCTGTACAGAGTTGGGTCCCATCTTGCTGCCAGACAGGCCCTGGCTCCCAGCGATCCTGCCCTGGCTTGATGAGTGCATAAATAGGAATTTAACTGATAAACCATGACTAGAGATTGCCTATATAAATCATAATCCACTGTGCCATCTTCACGTTCATACTGCTAACTGGTTAAAAAACATGGCAACGTCATTACCAGAGCAACCAAACTGAAGCATGGTGAAAGTTGGCTCCAAGCTAAAAGTAGATCTAATTCACCCTTACATTTACATTTACAGCATTTAGCAGACGCCCTTATCCAGAGCGACTTACAGTTGATACAGTCTTACAGTCAAAGCAAATGTGGGTTAAGGGCCTTGCTCAAGGACCCAACAGTGGCAGCTTGGCAGAGGTGGGATTTGAACCCTGGACCTCCACCACAGTCCCAAGAAGGTGCACTTTTGTGAAAGCAAACAAAGAACTTTGATCCTGCAGACTCTCATGTTGACCAAGCACCTCAGGGGAGAGCGCGAACGCAGTCCCTTCACACTGAATGTAGTCTCAAGTTTATTATGCAAAACAGGTTTGCTTACCAGCCTACATACAAACTGGACAAATTAGGTCAGTACATTTTGTCACTTGCTTGACTAACACTGATGAAAGACGCGACTGACCTGGCATTCATGACTTGAGAAAGACGACTCGACATGACTGGATTTTTATGAAATATCTGCCTTTTTAGGTATTGAGAAGTCTTAAGGATCTTTGCTGTTGAAACATGACTGATTGATTTCTGTTTCAACATGCGTAAACCTGGCAACCCACGAGAATGCGGGAAACCAGCAGAGACTCGAAGAAGCTCGTCACATGGAAGCGGCTATTCCAAAAATAGTAAAGTTTGGATTCGTGGATTATGCTGTCGAATAAAACTAATAGAGAATAAGAGAGACCAGCATTATGTAAGGTCTGCGGATCAAAACTACAACTGGAACCAAAACACCCGCAAAGAAAGGCACGTGACTGTGTCTTTACATTTTTGGTAAGTGAAACATTTGCAAGAAAGATAACGTTAAGTTTAAGAAATGTTAGATTTGGCTTTGAAACAATTACGTATTTACTGAGAAGACAAAACTGCCACTATTCAGAAACTGGACTTCAGTAAGGGAAATGCCTACTTCCTTATTCTGTTAGGTTTCTGACATGCTGTGTATGTGGGATGACGAGTTTGACAGTGTGGTGGACAGTTTTATTGTCTGCGCAGAGATCAACCCAAATCCAGTGATGCCTGAGCAGTTGTAGGCTTTTCAGCTCCTCGCCTTTTGTACTAGAGAAATAGGTTCTTACATGCATGGTGTAGATAACTTGTAGAATATAGCAACTTTTCTAGCAAAAACCCATAGACACTCTTTGTTCTCCCGAGAACAGTACATCCCGTGAAGGCCATGACCCTCATCTACACTCCCACAACGGTCTTCCTCCCTCTGAGGTGCTTATTAGAGTTCAGAGGCAAATTCTAAACTCTAATAAACTAGGTTATACTGGCCTAAAGCCTTAGTATAAAAAGCAATATAAAGAAAGAATAATGAACAATAGAAAAAATTCCTTCACACATAGATAGGTCAAGAGTCCAAGAAGAAATGCAGCAGTACTTGTTGATGCTGAAAATAAAATCCAGCTCTTTATGACCACTGTCTTTTGACTGATTTAAATGTGGAAACTGGAGTCAGAGCATCACCATTTCCTCTGATTTGACTTCAGACCTGCTTTGACTTACAGCAGGAACTTGACTCGAGTTACTTGAATATTACCACAGTAACTTGGGACTTGCTTGTGACTTGCTCATGACCTACTTCCACCTCTAGTTAAAGTGCTGCATCACTGACATGTTGCTGAGGTCAGACTCCAGTTTAGAAAACAATTCGGCCTCCAGAGAGCTTTGATCTGTTCATATGTGCATTTTAGATAACCATCTGTCTCTCCCTTCGAGACTCTGCATTTCACAAATGGGGAAGTAGTGGTGTAGAATATCTACAACCAGCGATTTATGAAAGGATAATGTTATCGCTTCCTCCTCTGAGCTAGCAAATAATTTGCCCAAAAGCCACCTTTTTCTGGGGTTTTTTGTATGTTTGTTTATTAGACAGTCGTATTATCTGTGGTAGACTACACATTGGCCACATGTGGCCCCAAAGTCTGAACGCCTTGATGAACTTCATTGCTACTGGCAGCAGTTGGGCCAAATTTGGTCCAGAACTTTCTGCTTTCTGTGTCTATACAACTTAAACCCAATGCATTTCATAAAGAGCCCTGGGAACAGGATTTAGAGGCCACCATTTCAGACGTGGAGTGGGCGTGCTTCATAAAGCCCATTTTACCAACGCCACATTAGCAAAGAAACCCCCAGATAGGAGTGGCATCAGACCCAATTACTGGGGCATATGCCAGAATAAATGTTGCAGTGCCCCACTAAAGTCACAGCAATATAAAAGCCATTTGATCCTGGATTGCTGAGCAGAACTACAGTAGACACCACACAAACTCACTACAGGCACTCCATTTCCCATAACGCCCCAGCACCTTTCCAAAAACCTGAGTGGCTAATGCGTTCAGTCAAAGCCAGATTCTTTCTTCACAAGGAGTAATGGACAATGGCAAAATATTTACCAGAAAAAGTCAGCCACACTGCAGATAAGGTAATGATGGCTCACAGCTACATGTTTCTACCAAGTATAACCATATATCCTACCAAACGTACATATTAGGCCTAAACAGGAAAGGAATACATTAAACTGCCAAAAGGCATCAGTTACATTAGCATATATGTAATGCAATTCATTTAAAAAAATACATTTTCTTCTTCATTTCTCATCCACTTTAGTGTTAAACCACTTAACCCAGTTGTTCCCAGCCTTTTTTCCTTGGAGCTCCCCCTACAAGTATCTAAGAAAAGCTGTGTTCCAACCAGCACAAAAGAATAGTGATCCACTGCAAATGTTTCTTGGCAAGATGAACATAAATTATAGCTTTTTTCCTTTTCTCTTGGGCTCCATTGATAGTTTTTCCCCTCTTTTTTCATTTTAGCTCATTTTCTCTTTGTATGACAGCTAAACATTTAGCTAAAATCAATCAAAAGCTTATTAAATATCGTAAGTATTTTTGTATACACCTTTTTTCAGTAAGTGTATTAGTTTAACTTCATTTAACATGTGCAAATTGTATTTTGACAAACCCCCAATCCATGATGTTTGGCATCCGGACCTCAGGTTGGAAACCATGGTCTTAACCTATGCAGTGTTTAACAGGATTATTTTTAAGCACAGTTGTGCCACCATGACCGAAGGGTAAGCAGATGGGTACAGCTGTGCCCCTCTAAATTGTGTGTGCGGCCCAGAAGTGATCTAGAAACACCCCTGGATGCCTGCAAGAGGCTGCCAGGCATCTCCCACAAACCACCTCCGGTTCTGGATGTTCCCTGCCTTACACATTTCGGGGCTCAGATATCTGACACTCTTAAATCAGCCCAGACCCTATTCGGACTTCCACCAAAAGTTTATCACTTTACTAGCGAGGCAACGAAAGTGTGGTTCTCCTCCAACATGTAACAGGTGGATCCAGAAAATCCTGCCATGTCCTCAACTTGAGAAACTCAAGTCCCTCAAGGGAACCCCATTATCTCTTCCAGAAGACTTGGGACCCCATTAGAATACATTAATATCAGTGTTACACTGACTGAAGTGAACTAAACTGTGGTGTTTAATCCTTGCCATATCAGGTAGTGTGATTTATTTTAATCCGTATGAGGCATCTGGGGATGACCTAAAGGGTGGGTGGGTTGGAGTGAGGGCAGGGAATGGGGGAGCATGGGGGTTAGGAGACCCTCTCCTTCTGTTAAAATATACTGTCTTTCAAGTGTCACGCCTTAAGCAGTGCTGTCAAATATTAAACTCAATAATTAAAGAAACCTGAAAACAAAAACTGGGATTCGGTTGAAATAAAGCGCGTGAAAATCCGTCAATCGAACCAGCGTGAAGTCCTGCAACGTAAGAGACTTTTAAAGTGAATTAACTTTAATGCATGAACCTACCTTCCATGTACCGAGACCAAGAAGCGGCATTTCTGCACCAGTGTTGAGTTTCACTGAAGTTGCCATTTTAGAGAGGACAAAACACTACGAGTTTGTAAACGCAGAAACTGACGCACAGTGCGACTGAGAGAAAGTGCTAAACTACAGCCCAAACCAGCCTATATAACACACTCCCGTTATCTTATTCCAAAATAAAAGTCCAACCTCCATTATTGCCTGCACCGAACGGTCAGTGGTCACAAAATGGCAACAGAAGTCGAAATTTAGTCAATGCTATTTGGAAGTCGATGGCCTTTCAAATTTTAAACTAGTTGAGGGATGAACTTCAGTGCCACACGTATCAGAAAACTCTGTTTTGGGTATCTAAAAAGTTAAATAAAGTTGTAATCGCTAATGATAGGTTGTAACCCAGGAAAAATGTACTGTGAATTTTCGTAGTAAAACTGAATTGCTTGACAGTTTTAATGTGAATTTTCACAGTTTGACTATGAAGTTCACAGTTCTACTGTGAAGTTTTGATTTTAATTTGGCCACTTCATTGTTCTACTGTCAAATTTCATAGTACAACTGTAAACTTGGTTGATGAACGGGCCATAAATTATTTCACAGTTCTACTATAAATTGTGATGGTAATTTGGCCACTTCATGGTTCTACTGTCAAATTTCACAGTACATTTTTTCCTGGGAAACTGTAATAGCTCGTTAAATTAATATCTTATTCCAACCATTTCATTTTTACTTCCTTTATTAATATTACTATTGTATTTAACTCTTATGTCTTTTCGACTGTATATATATTTTGATTCTTTTGTAGCCGAGCTTTGGCAATACAAGTGTTCATATTTGTCATGCCAATAAAGCAACTTTTTGAATCTCGAATCTTTGAATCTTGTAAACGTTGTAATGACCACTTCTGAGTTGGTGAGGTGACTGAGCCATTGTCTTCAAGCATGCACCTGAGCAGTTGTATTCACCGTTTCCATCCTGGTGAAGGTCACAGTGAGGACAGGCTGAGGTCAGCACAGACTTCTTTATCACACCAGGAAGAAAATTGTAGACCTGCACCAGGCTGGGAAGAGTGAATCTGCAATAGGCAAGCAGGTTGGTGTGAATAAATCAACTGTGGGAGCAATTGTAAGACATACAAGACCATTGATAATCTCCCTCGATCTGTGGCCCCACGCAAGATCTCATTCCGTGGGGTCAAAATGATCATGAGAACGGTGAGGAAAAATCCCAGAACTACACGGAGGGACCTGATGAATGACCTGCAGAGAGCTGGAACCAAAGTAACAAAGGCTACCATCAGTAACGTACTACACCGAGAGGGACTTTAGTTTCCTGTACAGTATGCACTTTTCATGTCCACTAGCATAGCAGAAACAGCAGCTGTAGCGCTTCAGTAGGAATGTTTGCTGGAAATGTTACAGAGTTGGAGAGTAAAAGTCGGAATTTACAATTAAATTCTTTAAAAATCATATAATGCGATTTCCTGGATTTGTTTTCTTTTTATATGTATGTATGTATGTTGGTGTATATATATATAAGTCAGACTCAAAACTCTCATACTTGAAGTGTACCTAGTAGGATGCCTCCTACTGAGACCCCTAGGTTTTAAATGCATATTTAACACATTGGAATGGATGAAACCTTATCCACAATGACACACTCATCAAAGCCGTGCAACATTTTTGTCTTGTGTGTGTCTTGCCAGTGGCTACATAAAAAATAAGTTTGCCGCCACAGCTCCCATTTCTCTTGATGTACACCTTCATTAAAGTCCACCTGTGGTAAATTCAGTTGATTTAACATGATTTCGAAAAAAAACCCACCTGTCTGTAAAAGGTCTCACAGTTAATGCATTTCAGAGCAAAAACCAAACCATGAGGAGGAAAGAACCGCCTGTAGAGCTCAGAGACAGGATTGAGTGGAGGCACAGATCTGGAAAAGGCTACAAAAATTCTGCTGCAGTGAAAGTTCCCAAGAGCGCAATGGCCTCTATAATTCTTAAATGGAAGAAATTTGGAAAAAGCAAGACTCTTTCTAGTACTGGATACTCTACCAAACTAAGTAATGGAGGAGAAGGGCCCGAGTAAGAGAGGTGACCAAGAACCCAATGGTCACTCTGGCTGAGCTCCAAAGAACCTGTGTGCAGATGACAGAAACTTCCAGAAGGTCATCGATCACTGCAGCACTCCTCCCATCTGGGCTTTCATTTTTTTAGGTGATTTATTGCAAACTCCAGTGGAAAAAAGTGGAAGGATCTAAAGACTTTCCAAATGCATAGTAGAAAAGAATCTCTCAGGCTGAGTTCTCAGAGCATCATGCAGAACAGCATGGAGGAAGATTAACATGCTTCACACACTAAAGCAGGAAACCAGACATCAGGGTTTGACTGTAATTTTATTCATAATTAAATCTTATTTAAAAAGCCTATTTGGACAAAAACAAATCCAGAAGGTCTTGACCACATTTATAAAGAATTTCAAATGTAACAGCTGGAAATCACACCCAAAAAGTTTAATACACTTTCAATATGCAAACAAAAACATCTAAATACACACTCACTCATCCTGAGGCACTGTTTGTTTAGAGTTGATGCTTTAGGTTATTGGTGCTTAAGCACAGAGTTTATAGTGTGGATATAAACCATATGAACGCTGCTTTATTCCAGAACATGTGCATCACTTATAATAAATAGATTTGTCGTTTCTTCATGCTCTTCACTCTGGAGGCTTCTTCTTAGCTTCCACGTCTTTTTTGAAGGCCTCGAACTTCTTTGCGATGTTAGGAACCTGTGGAATGCATTACAACAAACAAGTTAACACAGTAATGCTCGTGTTTGGGTGAACACACATTTATGACTTGCCGTACAAAACAACATGACCTTCCATGTTGTATAAAATAGTATACTAACCTCATAATTCTGAGCGAGATACATGCCAACCACGTTACCCAAAGTGAAGCCGAGCTGCAACACAAAATAACATGTTTATCACTTCTATAGGAACAAAAGTTGCGTCCTAAAACGCATACTACTGCACTATATGGTACACACTACACTTATTTTTCCATACAACTTAAGCACGGAGTTGGTGGTGGTTTGTGATACAGAGAAAGAATCGCCTCGCTTATACTCCGTTCTCTCTCTTTCCTATGTCCTTTGGAATATTTGTGTCTCGCCAGTTTAGGAGCAAATATTAAGAAACATACGGCATGCAGTGGCAGAAGTGACCTTGCCCACGGATGAACGCTGCCATCAGGTATGGGTTTCCATTGCCTTTACATCACCTAGTTTCATTTTATTTCACGGCAGTCCATCGCAGGGCTGGCAGAGGGGCCGCTGTTGAGTTTGTTTTTGGCGCTCCGCACTGCACACGGAACTGCACTGTACAAACTGTATGTGCGGTTGGAATAGAGCCTAAACAAACAATGTTCTGCTACCACTAGTTACACAATTTCTTTAAGATCTGTTACACAAGAAAAAAAGAAAGGGAAAACGTAGAGTCCTAAACGCATACTAACTCACTACGTATAATAACACTATAATCGTTGCGGTTAATGTCATTTTAGAGCGCCCATATAGTTTCTACTATTGAGTTGAAACACAGCCCAAGAACCGACCCCACGACAAACACTATACATTACATTAATAGAAAAACTAACTATATTATATTTAATAATAACGTAAACTACTCTACCGAAACTCGCCGACGGCGATAATTACAATTAGTTGATTAGTTTAATCTAAAGTATAAACTTAATCAATATGTCCCAATATAATTCCTTTTTGGGATAATAACATTCCAATGGCTCCTATGCATAGTATAGCTATGTGTTGCGCAAGGTAACGCTAGCGAACTGCCTTAAATTAAAATGTGTTCGTTAATATAACACAATTTTACATATACAAATACAATCCAACACTCACGAGAACTGCATCATGATGGAAACACTGAATGGAAGAAAAACAATGAGTGCAAAAAGTAATACTGGATCCAAGTCACACTGTGGCCCGCTCTGTGACTCACTGCTTTTTCAAAATAGACAGTCACTTGAACTAGTGTGTGTCGGTCGCGACCGATCCTGGCTCTATGAGCCGGCTCTTTGAAATGCATTTTGAAATTTATTGTACACGCTACACATTGCTTGCTTATTGCACTTCTGGTTAGATGCTAAACTACTTTCGTTGCGCTGTTACTTGTACATGTGTATGATATAAAGTTAATCTAATTAAAAAAAAAAAAAAAAAAAAAAAAAAAAAAAAAAAAAACGGACCTGGTTTTTAAGAAGATTCTCCTGAGGGTGATATATATAATATATATATTATATATATATATTATATATATCTAATATAAAACAGGTCAGATCATAAAGAAAGGAGAAGCAGGATCACCCCTCAAATATGAGATCCTTAATTTTTTGAATGCATCTATTAAAAACTGAACCTGGATGCTGGCTTTTTCTTTTTTTTTGCACTTTTTTTTTTTATATTTTGTTTTGTTGATGAAATGTCTTTTTTTGTTTTTTCCCTGTTCTAGTTGCAAATTTACAATAAATTACACATGTCAGAGACCTAGACCAGATTGGACCTGTAAAATTGAGATGGGTCTTCGTTTTTGTATTTTATTTTACTGTGTTCCATTGAGTATATAAGTAAAAACCATATTAATAATAACAAACATTGGATATTATGTGTTTTTACATTAGTAATTCATTTTACACATAATTTGGTAATAAATTAAGCTACAAAAAAATCTAAAGAGCCACTTGGGAGCCGAAAGAGCCGGCTCTTTGTAGTGAACCCAGCCAAAAGAGCCGGCTCTCTGAAAAGAGCCAGAATTCCCATCACTAATTTGAACGCTGCTGAAAAAGATGGCACCGTATCGGGAGATACGCGTTTTGTACACATTTTGCAACGTCATTGTGTCGACATTCCAGCAAAACCAATGATCCAGAGCTTTGTGGGAGGCTCTTAGTCGCATGCCAAGCGCTCAATTTCAGTTTTGACCTGTGAAATTAAATTTAAGATCGGTATTGAATCTGACATGGTATGGAATACTGACAACCAAGTCAAATACTTTATGGCGACAGGTGCTTGAAAAATGGTCAGCCGTTTAGAATGTTCTATATTTCTGAATAAGTAGGACCCAAAACATCAAATTTTCACACCAGTCCTAAAAGCACCCAGTTACACAAATGATTCTTGGTCTTTTCTACATTCATTGATCACTTTATTAGGAACTTCTTGTTTGTACACCCACTGTCCATTTGATCAGTTCTACTTACCATATACATGCACGTTGTAGTTTTACAGTTACAGACTGTAGTCCACTGATTTCTCTACATACTTTGTTTGTCCCCTTTACTCTGTTCTCTAATGGTCAGGACCCCCACGGGACCAGCACAGATCAGGTACTGTTTGGGAGGTGGAACATTCTCAGCACTGCACTCACACTATAGTGGTTGTATTAGTGTATGTTTTGCTGGCATGGGAGGATCAGATGCAGCAGTGCTACTGCAGTTTTTAAATACATTTGTATCACTGCTGGACTGAAAACAGTCCAACAGCCAAAAATGTTCAGCCACTAGCATCCTATAGGCTCCTGTGAGCACAGGATTAGAGGATGACTAACACAAAGTCAGCAGCAACAGATGAGCCACCATGTGAGTGAACACTGTTTAAAAACTCCAGCAGCACTGCTGTGTCTGATCCAGTGACTTCTTAAACTAATCTCTAGTAATGATCTCTACTGTATAAGTACAAAAATGCTTCAGGTGTGTTTTGCATATAGGAATTTCTATGGATGCCAGTAATTTGATAGATGGTTTTGTTAAAGTCAGTGTTTGTAGTTTGATTATTTTGTTTTACCTCTAAAGCAATTTGAAATGAACAAACTACACAAGTAAAATGACTTTGCATTATAAATAAAGAGGATCTGACATCTAAGAAAGGAAGCCAGAGTGTTAATCATTGCTTTATTTTCTCCATGATACTGTACAAGCTTGGAAGGAAGCTGAGGGAACAAAACAAATTCTAGAAACAAAAGTAGTGTCTAACAAATCCAATAAGATCCATAGGATAAGAGCAGCGAGAACTAGTTTACGTAGAATCAGAGACAATGTAACGGCACACGGTATGCATGTTCTACCCACCACCCAAAAGATCCAGAGTAAGGGTATAGTACAAAAGTTTAGCAATTTAGCACTTGTAGACCAAAAAGTGATGAGATAGAGTTAAATCTGCGACTATTATTGACTAAATAACAATCACATTGGACTTTTAATGGCAAAACAGCAAGATTATATATACCCTTTCCCTGTTAGGCATTAAGAGCTTTAAATACAGATGGTACAACTGTCAGCATTGTGAATTTGAATCTAAATGGGTGCCCAATTAAAAATTCCATTGTGTAGTGTTACAAAAAGATCAACTCCATGCTAGATCACATGTTTTTCCCCAGGACCATTCATACAATTTTTGTTCTATTCCAGTGACCATTGAAGTTCGGTCCTACATCATAAAAGTCTCATTTGTAAGGAAGGCAATAAAACTGATTTTCTTCCTGTAAAATGTCAGAAAGCCCTCCTATGATAAAGGCAGTACAAGTGTTTCCCTTCACTTCTAACACTGATTATACTGAAGACCCGAAGAAAAGATCAAGAAAGGCCTTCAGCTTTCTAAGAAGTTCTGTTGAATGCTGAAGCTTCTTACTTTTCAGTACTCAAGCATAAAAGGATAATTCTTTTTTGGTTTAAAGACCGGGAAATAATCAGACAAAACCTATAAGCATGGTGTATTACTACATACATTATTGTGTAACAGTGTTTAGTGGGAAACTGGCTTGCAAGTAGAATGCTTTTCAAAAACAGAAGTGATAATGTAACAGTGGGGGCAAAAAGTATTTAGTCAGCCACTGATTTGTGCAAGTTCTCCTACTTAGAAAGCTAGAGAGGTCGTATGTTTCATCATAGCTACACTTTCAACTATGAGAGCAAAATGAGAAAAAAAAAAAATCCAGGAAATCACATTGTAGGATGTTTAAAAAGAATTTAATTGTAGTAATTAATGGTGGAAATAAGTTTTGGTCACCCTTAAACGAGCAATATTCTGGCTCTCACAGACCTGGTAACTCTTCTTTAAGAAGCCTCTGTCCTCCACTCCACTCAGTTACTGTATTAATGGCACCTGTTTGACCTCGTTATCTGTTATAAAAGACAACTGTCCACAGCCTCAAACAGTCAGACTCCAAACTCAACCATGCCAAGACCAAAGAGCTGTTGAAGGACATCAGGAAATGAAATTGTAGACCTGCACCAGGCTGGAAGAGTGAATCTTACAATAGGCCAAACAGGTTGGTGTGAATAAATCAGCTGTGGAGCAACTGTAAGACAATTCCAGACATACACGCCATTGATAATCTCCCTCGATCTGAGGCTCCCACACAGATCCCATCCCGTGGGGTCAAAATGAATCATGAGAACGGTGATCCAAAAAATCCCAAACTACACGAGGGACCTGATGAATGACTCAGAGAGCTGGACAAAGTAACAAAGGCTACCATCAGTACCACTACACTAACACCGATAGGACTCAGATCCTGCAGAGCCATCGGGTCCCCCTGACTTAAGAAGCCGGTACATGTCCAGGCTCTGCAGTTTGCCAGAGAAGCAAATATGGAAGGATCCAAAGAGGTATTGGGAGAATATCATGTGGTCAGATGAAAAACCAAATAAAACTTTTGGTAAAAATTCAAAAATTCCAACTCGGCGTGTTTGGAGAAGAAGATGGATCCAAGCTCCCAAGACCAACCATACCTACTTGTGAGCATGGGGTGGAACATCATGCTTTGGGCCGGTTTTTTCTGCAAAGGGGACAGGACGACTGATCCGGGTTAAGGGAGAATGAACGGTGCCATTATCGTGAATTTAATAGCCAAACTTCCTTTCCATCAGTTGAGAGCATTGAGATGGAAACGTGGCTGGGTCTCCAGCATGACAATGATCCCAAACACAAACCGCTCGGGCGATGAAGGATGGCTCCTTTACAAAGCATTTTAAGGTTCTGGGAGTGGCCAAGCCGTCTCCAGAACCTCAGCCCCATAGAAAATGTATGGGAGGGAGTTTTGAAAACTCCGTGTTGCCCCAAAACATCACTGCTCGAGAGAGATCTGCAGGGAGGAATGGGCCAAAATAAACCAGCTACTACTGTGTGTGCCAACCTGGTGAAGACGTACGGAACCGTTTGACCTCTGTCATTGCCAAACAAAGGTTCTGTTACAGAGTATTGAGTTGAAAACTTTTCTACTTAATATAATATAATATAATATTATATATATATATATTATATATATATATATATATATATAAATAATAGATATATATAATATATTAAGATATATATATATACATATATATATATTACGCAAGGACATGTGACTTTTGGGAACAGTCAGTGCTCTATGGGAAAGACACTGGACATGCGCACCCCAGTGAAACCGGGAGGGGAGGGACGTCACTACCCTCTGATGGGTACCGAAGAACGTACGGTATATTGAAGTTAGTTTAATGATAGACAGACCGTGAAAAGTGTAGTTGGAGGTAAAAAGCCATTCAGAACTCTATCTACATTTTCACTACACAGGTACAAGGTGTGCACAGAATTCAGATAGCAGGGTACAACTGAACTTTCAAAAACCAAACGAGTATAAACTCACCACTGCATGGGACAAACCCTGAAGTTCCTGTTGAAGCCTAAAATGGTCTTCATTTCATCTGCACTCAATTCAAAATCAAAGACCTTTGGACAGAAATAAAGCTCGGTTAAATCCCATCGTCCAGCTGCTCGGCACTGAGAGCTTTAAGTCTTTCCTGCAGACATCACCTGGAAGTTCTCTTTAATGCGGGCAGGAGTGACAGACTTGGGGATCACAATGACCTTCCTCTGGGTGTGGAAGCGGATCAGGACCTGTTTGTTGGTTTACAACAAAATACATATGCTTTTAAACTTGATTACAGCCTGGGGCTTGTCTAAAATGAAGCTGGAGGAGAGTTAATGCTCTGATAAACCTCCAGTATAAGAGCATAATGTGAGACAATATTTATTAGTTAAATGTTGATATTAACAGCGACATTATGTGTAACTCACTTCTACAGTGACATTAATGCTATTACAGTGTCATATGAAAATCTGATGTTGTTTTAGATCATATTTATGCAGAAATAAACATGCACCACTGTAGTTTGTTAGTTAAAGGTCTAGAAGACAAAATGAGAGAATGGGTGTAGAAGCCTCCAGTGTGTGAGTGTTGTCCTTGGCAAGGTTTGTGAAGTGAAGGCCAGGAGGTGTGCTTACAGAACCCTCTGATGAACTGGTACCCTGTGCAGAATGTGCCTTTGCTTGCTCCCCAGGAATTCTGGGTTAGGCTCCAGACCCTCCCTCATGTCCCTGACCAGGATAAGTAGCAGCAGAACAGAATAGGTTGCTTTGGATTTAACATTAGTCCTTATCTGTACCTGAGCAGTGGTCTTGTTGTGCTTCTTAGCGATGGCCTTGATGGCCGGTTCCTCCAGCAGTGAGGGGTCCTCCGGTTTGGCCCTGATGACGAAAAAGCTGGTCATGTACACATCCTGTTATCGCATGAAAACATACTGCATAAAACCAACTAAAAGCTCCAGCATTCAGCAGATTATTGAAATGAAACCTTGTTCAATAAAACACCCCCAAATACTCTACTCCACTATTTAGTCACACCCATAAGTCATGTATTGTTTGCCATACCAAACATTGTACAGGGACTTAGCAATCAAGGCTCTGGACGAATAACATGAAGGTTGTGAGCCAAAAACCCAGCACACTTCTGGGAAACATTTAAGTGCTCAAATCTATTGCAAGTCTCTGAATAATGAAATCTGCTGTAAATGTAACAATTTCTTTTCAAATAAATCTGAAATCAAATAAGTCTTCCTATAATTAATAGTAAGATTTATTTGAGCGTGGAACATCGGACACTTAAACAGCTGCAGGAATAAATAATTTTAAAAATGATCAAATATGAAAGTGATGGTCCAGAGGTATCATTAATAAATCACAAATTCACACTTAATTAATATTAATGGAACAGTAGAAGCGTTGCCAAATCTACCGGATACACCCGCACATCCGCATTAAAGCACCAAAATGACTGACTGTAAAAGTGTGGAGTTTAAATACAGGTACAGTGCAAAAGTCTTAGGCCACCATTAGATTTGTTGTTTTAGCAATTGTCGACGATTGAACCCAAAAATTTCAAACTTGGATGCATAGTCATCTTTTCGACTGATCTTCATTCCATTTTTGTGAGCTTTAGCACATCTTGGCCTTTTCACCCTGTTTCCCTTCTGAAAAAGTGGTTTCTTGGCTGCTACCCTTCCAAAAAGACTATTCCTGATCAAGCTTCTTCAGACTGTAGGTCAACTCGGCATCCCATGAAGCTTTTAGATGCTGCTATTTCTCAAGTCTAATTGGAGGTCACACTAAATACTTACCACTGTGGAACACAGAAGCTGTTTTTTCAAATTTCCTGTATTTTCTGGTTGTATTCTAATAAAGAGACTGAGAAACAATTATACACTCACCGGACAAAATATGAGTCTGTGACTGAAATATACCTCATGGTGTGTAATACCTCCACGAATTCTGATGAGAATTTCCTGTAGACTGGGATTTTTGTCTTGCCCGATCACCCTAGTACAACGCAGGAGCCTAGGCATCTGCAGGAGCC
This sequence comes from Ancistrus triradiatus, assembly GCA_025084515.1. Lineage (NCBI taxonomy): Eukaryota > Metazoa > Chordata > Actinopteri > Siluriformes > Loricariidae > Ancistrus > Ancistrus triradiatus. The sequence goes on along the minus strand of JAJAGP010004806.1, from coordinate 13,438 downwards.
TGAAGTTACTACCACCTTAAGCACGCATATGTGTCCGGGGAGTATATATGGTCATTATATCATTGCTAAAACAATGGTACAGTGGGGCAAAAAAGTATTTAGTCAGCCACTGATTGTGTAAGTTCTCCTACTTAGAAAGTTGAGAGAGGTCTGTAATTTTCATCATAGGTACACTTCAGCTATGAGAGACACAATGAGAAAAAAAAATACCATTGAAAAAGAAATCACATTGTAGGGTTTTTAAAGAATTTAATTGTAAATCATGGTGGACAATAAGTATTTGGTCATCCCACAAACAAGCAAAGATTCTGGGCTCTCAAAGACTGTAACTTTCTTTAAGAAGCTCTTCTGTCCTCCACTCGCTGACTGTATTAATGGCACCTGGTGTGACATCAGTTATCTGTATACAAGACACCTGTCCACAGCTCACACAGTCAGACTCCAAAAAACTCAACTATGGCCAGACCAAAGAGTGTTCCAAGGGACACAGGAAGAAAATTGAGACTGCACCAGGCTGGGAAGATCAATCTTCAATAGGCAAGCAGGTTGGTGTGAATAAATTAATTGTGGAGCAATTGTAAAGAAAATGTAAGACATTACAAGACCATTGATAATCTCCGCGATCGGGGCTCTGCAAGATCTCATCCCGTGGGGTCAAAATGATCATGAGAGGTGAGCAAAAATCCCAGAACTACACGGAGGGGACCTGGATGAATGACCTGCAGAGAGCTGGGACCAAAGTACAAAGGCTTACCATCAGTAACCCACTACGCGAGAGGGACTCAGATCCTGCAGTGCAAGGCGTGTCCCCCCTGCTTCAAGTCAGTACATGTCCAGGCCCGTCTGAAGTTGCCAGAGCGCATATGGATGATCCAGATAGAGATTGGGAGAATATCATGTGGTCAGATTGAAACCAAAATAGAACGTTTTGGTATAAAAACTCAACTTGTCGGTTTGGAGGAAGAAGACTGCGAGTTGCATCCCAAGAACACCATACCTACTGGGAAGCATGGGGGTGGGGAAACATCATGCTTTGGGACTGTTTTTCTGAAAGAGGGGAAAGGACGGATGATCCGTGTTAAGGGAGAATGAAACGGGGCCACGTTATGGTGAGATTTAAGCCAAAACTCCTTCCATCCGTGAGAGCATTGAAGATGGCAACAGGCTGGGTCTTCCAGCATGACAAATGATCCAAACACCGAACGGCCACGAGGAAGTGGCTCCGTAAAAAAGCATTTTCAAGGTTGGAGTGGCCTAGCCAGTATCCAGACTCAAACCCCATTGGAAATTTGTATTGCGTTGGAAAGTCCGTGTTTGCCCCAAAAAACATCATGGCTCTAAGAGGAGATCTGAATGGAGGAAGGGCCAAAATACCAGCTACAGTGTGTGCCAACCTGATGAAGACTTACAGAAAAACGTTGACCTCTGTCATTGCCAACAAAGGTTATGTTACAAAGTATTGAGTTGAACTTTTGTTATTGACCAAATACTTATTTTCCACCATGATTTACAATTAAATTCTTTAAAAATCCTACAATGTGATTTCCTGGATTTCTTTCTCATTTTGTCCCTCATAGTTGAAGTGTAGCTATGATGAAAATTACAAACCTCTCTCATCTTTCTAAGTAGGAGAACTTGCACAATCAGTGGCTGACTAAATACTTTCTTGCCCCACTGTAAAGTGAAGTGAAGCATTCCTCTTATCAACCAAAGGACAACAATCAGTTTGAGTCTTGTCTGAGATGCAGGCATCAACAAGAGATGGAGAGAGAAGCATGTCACTGTGGGACTGTGGTTAAGATACTGGACTATGGAGCAAAAGGTCCAGGGTTCAAATCCCACCTCTGCCAAACTGCCACTGTTGGGTCCTTGAGTAAGGCCCTTAACCCACAATTGCTTGGATTGTAAGACTGTATCAATTGTAAGTCGCTCTGGATAAGGGCGTCTGCTAAATGCTGTACATGTAAATGTCACTCAGCTCAGCCATAGGACAAGGCTGGGTGTCATAGCAACATAGCTAAAACCCAGCAAAGTGGGTTCACAGCTGATCAGGAGTCACAGAAACGTGGAGTGACCTGGTTAGTTTTACTCACGGTGACACTCACTGTGTTCAAAGTTTCAGTTTTGGTGCATCGCCAATATGGACAATTGTATTTGTGGGTGTATTCGGTGTAGTCTGACTGAATTAGACAACATTTCTAAAATAAAGCTGATTTTAGTACAATAGAGATGCAGCCACACCTACGTTTAAATCTAAGTCTCCTCCTATAGTTCCTCTTATGAACAGTCACAGAAATTTACCCACCATGGCCTGTCGGGAGAACCCAGAGGGCTGTATGCCGTCACTGAGATGCCCTTTGAGTGGCAGTATGCGATTAGTTTCTCCTGGGTCAGATAGGGATGGCACTCGATCTGAAGAGAACGAGAACAAATAGATAAGCAGTAAGATAGAATTCACTGTATGTGTTTTATAATGCTCAAATCATTTTTTTGATCTAGAGATGTTAAGTCAGCCCTGATCGTGCAGCTTTACTTTATGTCCAGATCAGAGCCATGGCATCGGTATCATGCTCGACGGGGCAGGGCTACAAAGAAAAAGCCACTTCTCATCATAATGAACATTGCTGCCTGTCTGCAGTTTGCTAAAAATCACGAGGACAAGCCAAAAGACTATTAGAAAAACCAGTTTGTGGATTGATGAGAACCAAACAGCGCTTTTGGTTTTAAGGTAAAGCGTTTCGTTTGGAGAATATCACTGCATTCCAGCATAAGAACCTCATCCAACCTGTGAAACATGGTGGTGGTAGTATCACGTTTTACACCAGCAAACTCTAAAAGAAAATATCAGAACATCCATGAACTGAATCTCAAAATAACATGGGTCATGGAGCAAGACAGATATGTGATATTGTATTTTCTCAATTAAAATGACCAAACATAATACTTTAGCTCATTGGTTTTTGGTTCATTGGTCACTCGGGTTCTATGTATCTACTTTTAGGACTTGCGTGAAAAGCTGAGGATGTTTTGGGTCATATTTAAGCAGAAATATGGAAAGCGGTTCACAAACTTTCAAGCAAACCCATAGCTTATTGTAGCCTAATCATTCCTCTCACAATAGACCCACATAGCCCAACTGAAAATCTGATTAAATTGATATTAGGTTAAACAGATTATCACTTTAGGGTAACAATAATATCTTAACCCACTCTTTGCTTTCAAAGTTAACAATTTGTTTATGGACTTTACCTGATTGTTGGCCGGTTTATATTTGAGGCCCGGTTTATTCAGAAGGGCTTCGATCTGCTCACGGTTGAAGTTGGATATACCGATGGCTTTAACCAGCCCTGCATCCACCAGCTCCTCCATGCCCTACAACAGCAACATCACAGTAATACACTGTCCAATCGCTTTATTATGACCACATCCTTGTTCCTACACTCATTGTCCATTTGATCAGTCCCACGTACCATATAGCTGCACTTTGTAGTTCTACAATTACAGACTGTAGTCCATCTGTTTCTCTACATCCTTTGTTCGTCCCCTTTACTCTGTTCTCTAATGGTCAGGACCCCCACAGGACCAGCACAGGTCAGGTACTGTTTGGGAGGTGGATCATTCTCAGTACTGCACTCACACTGATGGAATGGTGGTGTGTTAGTGTGTGTTGATCAAGTATTTGTGGATCATAGCAGTGCTGCTGCAGACACACAGTGTTTAAAATCTCCAGCAGCACTGCAGTGTCTGATCCACTCGTACCAACACACTAACACACCACGGAGAATGATTCACCACCCAAATAGTTCCTGATCTGTGCTGGTACTGTGGTGGTCCTGACCATTAGGGCAGTGTTAATTTTGTTGACGAATGATTTTCCTCATAGTTTTGACCCTTTTTTTCAAATGAAACGAGACGATGACTAAATTAAATGTAATGACACATGACAAAAACTAGGACAAAATGAATTGACATTTTGTCAAAGAAAAGAGACGAAAATATTTGTCAGAGACTATCAGATCTGATTTAGTTTTGTGGAAAGGCGGGACAAGTTGGGTAGCGATCCATTCAGTAATGTGGACCGGTAATGTAAAGACGGAGACATTTGATCTAACCCCGGGAAGACCGTACAAGGAGCCTCTGGAGAGAAAGAGGAGAATCGATTATATTGGAGAGCTCCTATTTTAGCGGTATTACGGTAGTACGTTGCAAACGCACTCGAAGTTCGTTACGTTCAAGCCAATATTTCAGCGAATAAAGTAGGGATTAAAATATGTTTCCAGTTCGCAAAGTGGATATATTTTACTTTGTCTAAAAAGTGCTCATACTATCTTTAAGGAGTATTCGGATAACATAACTCTGTTTTATACTGTATATGAATCCATGCATGTAGAGCATGCACATATGCCTGATCTTCCGATCTTATATGTCTAATAAAGCTCATAATATATCATTTATTCCAACTTGATTCACTTCTACAATATCTCATGAGTGTCCACACCGAGTTTGAAGCAGATCTTTGTTGGAAATTTCAGTGCATGCATGTAGAGGTTTCATTTTAAATAATTCAAGGGAAATGTTAAAAAAATACGTATTGCAAACTTTACATTTCATATTTTAGTCAACTGAATATACTGTAGCTTTAGTCGACTCTAATCTTATTATAATTAGTCGACTAAAACTAAATTCAGATGAATAAATTATGACTAAAACTACATTACATTTTAGTCAAAAGACTATGATTAAAACTAAATCAACATTTGCTGGCAAAATGAACACTGCATTAGAGAACAGAGTAAAGGGGACAAACAAGGTATGTAGATGGACTACAGTCTGTAACTGTAAAACTACACTAGCTTCTTGGTAGCCTAGGGGTAAAGGTACTGGACTCTGGACCAAAAGGTCCAGGGTTCAAATCCCACCTCTGCCAAGCTGAGTCCTTGAGCAAGACCCTTAACCCACAATTGCTTGGATTGTAAGACTGTACCAATTGTAAGTCGCTCTGGATAAGGGCGTCTGCTAAATGCTGTAAATGTAAACATGGTCCGTGGAGCTGATAAAATGGACAATGAGTCTAGAAACAAGGAGTTGGCGACAATAAAGTGATTAGACAGTGTATAAGGTGCAGTAAGCAACACATTTCTCACCTTCCAGGTATCCAGGAAACTGGTGTTATCGCTGATGGTAAAGCCTTCACTGTCCTTTGGAAAAAGTTCTGTTCCAGCCTAAATCATGAACAGCAGAGCAACAGGGGATTAATTACACCTCCAGACTACCGACATCATCACATGACTAATGTTCACATATCCAACCCCACAAGCTCAATCTCTTCAACACACCCACCCACCCATTGGACCCCTTGGCCTCGTCAACCATGCTGGACTCTACAGCCTCCTGATCATTGTGCACCAGATCTTCGACACAGCCGTCGGACCCCTCGGTCTCTCCTCCACCAACTTCCTGGCTTCTCCTCAGCCTCTCAACTTCACCTCGGTCTCTTTCCCACCCTGCAGGTGAGATCCCTCGGCTTCTCCCATGCACACTTTTCCCCTGTGTATGGGACCCCTCAGTGTCTCTAAACACTCCACCCAAAAACCTCAGCCTCTTCCCCGCCTACGGGCCACTAGGTTACTTCCACTCCACATCCCTGACCCCTCGGACTCTCCCCCCTTGTTTCTTCCCCCACAAACCCCCTGGCTCCGACTCCAGATACCTCAGTTTCTTCCCTGTCCCCCAGTCCAGACCAATGGCCTGTGCTGTCCTGCGCCAGACCCCTAGATCCCACCAACCCACGCTATGAGCTATCATCACCTTGCCTACATCGTGACTGTCTCTTTTTAATATTACTGCATGAAAAACTCCGAAAGAAACTGGCTCAGACTGGCAGTGTTCAACCTTTCAAAAAGATGCTCGGGCATTATGGGAAATATAGTACCTGTAGTGAATTTGCACACAGCAATCCAGGATAAAACTGACATTTTAATTGTAATTGTTGTGGGGCAACATTTTGCTGCACCCCGTGCCCCAGTAAAGTGGGTCTGATGACGCCCCTGCATCCAGCTGAACTGAAATACAGAAATCACCTTAAAGCCCATCGGCCAGTGAACCAGATACAGATCCAAATAGTCCAGGTTCAGGTCACTTAAGGTCTTCTGACACGCCCCTTTCACAGCTGCCTTGTCATGGAAGGTGCACCAGAGCTGCAGTGAGAACAACAACAACTCTTAGATACTTTTACTGCATTCCTCCATAACCTTTGGTCAGTAGTAAATAACGTTTGTGATTAAAATGGTGGGCTGTCGGTGGGTCGGCGTTACCTTGCTGACCACGAACAGCTCTTCTCTCTTCACCACGCCCTCTTTGATCATGGCGTGGATGCCCTCGCCGACCTCCTTCTCGTTCTCGTAGACAAACGCTCCATCGATGTGCCTGTAGCCGACAGCGATGGCGGCTTTCACAGCTTCAGCCACTTTACCCGGCGTTGACTTGGACTGGAAACAAAGGGGACTAGGGTTATACTGAGAATTTGGGTTAGTTACTTTCAATAATTCTCTATCAGTGAACGACTGTAATATACGCTGTTCGGTTAAGGTAGAAATGACGTTTACGTTTTATTCAGTCAGACAAAAGGTCAAAGATAAGTGGATCATGGGTGAGTAGAGGCCAAACAGACTGGCTTTCAACACTGGATCAAATAGGGTAAAGCAGGTTTCATTACTAAGGACATTAATTAACCATAAATCCTCAAATTGCTACAAATCATTAGTTCAAGCAATAAGCCATGACAATCTGCATGTTACAGTGACTATCACAGGTAAGGGTTTTATCAGGCATCATGGGAGTGTTAAAATCAACGTGACACATTTCTTTGAGTATCTTACTGCCTCATAAAATGCCACCGTCAACTCTGTATTAACGCACCAGATATTTACACACCAGGTAATCATTTACCATTATGACTGGTTCCCAATTTTTTTCTGCAGTCGCCCCTTTTTGAAGTTATATAATATTATTGACACACCTGTACAGTGGCGCTTGAAAGATTGTGAACCCTTTAGAATTTTCTATATTTCTGAATAAATATGACCTAAAACATCATCAGATTTTCATACAAGTCCTAAAAGTAGATAAAGAGAACCCAGTTAAACAAATGAGACATAAATATTATACTTGGTCATTTATTTATTGAGGAAAATGATCCAATATTACATATTAGTGAGAAAAGTATGTGAAGCCCTAGGATTAGCAGTTAGTTTGAAGGTGAAATTAGAGTCAGGTGTTTTCAATCAATGGGATGACAATCAGGTGTGAGTGGGCACCCTGTTTTATT